>NW_019379522.1:3079375-3223269 GCF_000648655.2 Copidosoma floridanum | reverse complement strand
AGGAACCTAGTGCTTGTTCTGGCAATATGCGCCATGAGATACTATAATTACTATTTTCATAGTAAAAAAATTAATGTAAAAAATATCGCTTTTCATAACTTTACTGTAAAAAAAATTTATTTTAAAAACCCCAGATTGGATAACGTATGCGATTAAAATAATCGTGTAGTACCAAATAGTATTAGATTACGCTCGATGTATATAAACCCGACGATGTACAGCATTTCAGGTTAGTTTAATTTTTTACTTCTTAGTCGTCAATAATCAGTATCAGAAATATGGCTCACAAGGCTCTAATCGCTATTCTTTTCATCGCAACTTACGTGGCTGCAGTATGGGTATGTAAATTTACAATATAAAAATAGATTTTTATTTCCAAGTAATTTTTATAAAAAAATATTTCCAATTTACTTTAAAGTAGTGTTTAAAAAATGACGTTATTACTTAAGTGTACAATTTTCAGGGCTACCCAATGAACTACGAAGATAATGTGGTAAATAAATTTAATTAAACAATTGTTTGAAAAAATTCTATTTTTTATTTTTCGTCCATTTCTGATTATATTTGTACTATATCTTAAAAAATTATTTTCGCAAAAGAGCTTTATTGTTACTACTCATAAAAAATTCCAAATGATAGTATCTTACTAAGCAATATATACGATTTTTACACGAAATTTTCAGTTTTACTTTTCACCCTAAAAAAAAGAGAAAAAAAAATAAAACGTATTATTGATTCAGTAAAGAAAAAAAGCCGTTTTAACAAAAAAATTTTGTTTCTACAGAATTTCAGTGATGAAATCCGCTTCGGTCTAGGAAATAATCTGATAGTAGTTGAACGTATTGAATTAGAAAACATGCAAGGACATAAACGCGTTACTAAAACTACTACAACGCCTTCTCAACCTTAAAATACGTTCTTCACTATGGAAATCATGCGTCCCATGAAGTTCATTATCAAAAACTTTAAAACATTTTCATTAACTACGACTTTTCTGATTAGTGGATAATCACGATATGGCGATTTTATGACTACAACGTTTGGTTGATTATTGGGTATCATTATTTTTGTAATAATATTTGTTCGTCATTTTCCAATAAAATCTTACTTTAATATCAGAATTGCTTTTGGTTTTATATATGTTACCTACAACAGGATACAGTATAATAAAGTTTAGAGAGAGTGAAAAATCAAAAGAAATGACTTGGTCACATTGTACCCTTTGTAACTTTTTGTGATCGGCGTTTCGCTGGACTAGTGTGCTGCATATAACTGAAATCAATGCAAATTATGAATACATACTTTTTCTGAAAACAAAAAAAAAACAAAAAAAAAATCACAAGGAACTGACGCAACTGACGATTAAAAAACATCTACCTTGGATCTAAAATATGTAAATTATTGAATTTGATTAAACGTCCACTTATCACGTACATTTATGTTGACACTGTCAGTGACTGTCAACAACTGATTGGCCATACTTATTAGCTACTGAAATTTAAATTGTCTTTGCAGTGAAAGGTACGATTTGTTAAGAGTAACAAAGACATACCTTTTTTTTAAAAGTAGGATACCGACATGTTGACGTGTTGACGTTTACAGAAAACATATCGGAGAAAAGACGTGAAAAATTATGCGTGGAAAATGAGCCTTTCTGTTAGTAACTTTAGAATTATATTTATATAAGTAATACATCTTTATATTGCAATTTAATAGGCCCCAAAAATGAAATCGACGCACTGCAATTTGCATTGTTTTTTTTTTTTGATTTTCTTTTAAAACACTAAATTAAAAGTATAATGGTACGATTAACAAAAAATTAAGCTTTCTTGTCAAGAAAGTATTAGACAGAATATAGATAAAAAAACACTATTGTCAAGTTAGTGCATTTTAATCAACCGGATATTTCCTAAGAAATGATTTGCATGTATCAATTACTGTTGCGTATGATTCTATGGTCTTGGGGTGCGCACGAAGTAAATAGTCGAGGAACTAGTATCAACGTCTTCATTTATGCAAAAACGAGAGAAGAGCGCGTCGCGTGTGTACGACCTTCGTCCTTGACGGTTCTAGCCAGAGAGAGTGCTGCTTTCAGTATCCTATCTGCTTATCGCTTTACACTTTCCCACTACAATCATCTGTAGTAGGTCCCAAAAAGAGGGGGCGCACGTACGTGTAGCTATGATATCGCACGTGACAATTACTACTTAAGTGGTTAGATATCTTTATTATCAAAAACCAAAAAACGATGATNATAAAATCCGATTTTAATTGTCTTTCAACTAGATTTACGACGTATGCGTTTGAAAAAAAGTGTTGCAAGCACAAAAGAAATTTATCGAAAAGCTATAAGAGATAAAGATTACGGCGTGTCGTAGTTTGCTTTGTTGTAGAGGTTTAATTAGTACATTTATTCGTCAATTTTTCGGGTTTGCAACACAACGTCTTAATATTCAAAGAAATCCGAATTTACTTTTTTATTTCATTGTATGAATTTTGAGACAAAAACTTATTGACAGCAAAATTTTACGGGGTAAATGTAGTGTACATATTTTAATTACCTATTTTAATTATATACACCAAAAATTAAAAAAAGTCTAATTTTTATATAAAATATTAAAAAAGTACATTTAGACTATCAAAAAGCAGGGCAGGTAGTTATTAAATTTTTTATCATTTCAACAAAAAGGCGTTTAGTTTTTAACTATTGATAAATCGCAAACTTTTGTACAAGCCTATTTGTCTAGAATCATGAAATACAATCGCTTAATTATTACTTCAGTGTTCTAATTGTTTTTTAATATTCCTGATTTTACAGACTGACACATTTTATAATTGAATTAAAACAATTAGAAGACAAGAGCTGTTTCTTTGTGAGCGATTACTGCATTAAAAAAATTAACAAATATTTTTAAAATTTTAACCTAATGTTTGATGTCTNGGACAGTACCAACCCCATAAAGTGCACGAGTGCGTGGAGAAAAAGAAAAAATAAAATTATAGGATTAACAAAATCAATACTAAGCAATGCTGACTAATTTCAACTATTCGATTGATAAATAGCTTGGGTAAAATGTAGAGGACACTCCTGGGGCTCTTTAATTGCGTTTCATTTGTTTTAGGTACGCAATTGAAAAACATTCCGTTCCGTGAGCAGAAGTTTAAGTTTAAGTATTAGTTTTTACCGTTAACTTCCTTTTAAAAGGACCATGCGTGATTTTACACATTGGCTTAACAGTTTTTGCTTCAAATCTAAATCTAATTCAAACAAAGTTGATTAATATGTATTTTTAAAATAATTTTTGTCATACCAAAGTATGTCAAAAACAATATTTGTATACATAGTTACTCAAAATTTATAAAATTATCAAAATCCGTAAATTACCGAAGTGAAAGTAGATTTTAGCAATAGTTTTTTTTATTTAACTTACAAGTGAAGCAGATAAACTAAGGCATTATTTTCTCATATCCGAGTACATTATTATTTAAATGCTTTTTAATCAAATTCTAATGCCGTATCGTTTGGTATTATCGACGACTCGGCGACGTCCGCAGCTAATCCCAAGCCGCCACAAATGAGCAGCTGTTTTTAAATTCGAAGATCCATTTTACGATTAAAATAGTTATTTACGTAACAAGTGGGGAAAAGACGATTTCCCGCACGAGATGTGATTGACTTACACGAGTGCCGGAGTTGACGGGAACGAGTACCAGTTGAGCACACGAGTGCGTAGCACGAGTGTGATCGCAAGGTACGAGTTACCGTCACCGGCCACGAGTGCGGGAAATCGTCCCGCACGAGTTGCGTACAAGTTTTTTCGCAATGTGTGAGGAAAATAGGTACAAAATAGGTTTGAATTTTGATTTCCAGTGTGAAGCAAAATTTTTTCCGGTGTGTGGCAAAACCTTTTCCACACACCTTTTCGGCACACTGTGCGGCAAAAACCTTTGCCGCACACTTTTTCCACACACTGTGCGACAAAAACCTTTGCCACACACCTTTTCCGTACACTGTGCGGAAAAATCTTTGCCGCACACATTTGTCGCACACTATGTGGGAAAATCGATTTTCCACACTAATACCAGTGCCGAAAACACCCATTTTCCGAACACTATTGCGAAAAAAACTTGAAATCCACAAAGCACTCATATTCTACATTAGAATTTTCTTTAAAAAATGGAAAAAAAAATTAAAGAAAAATGTAGTTTTCAATGTCTGAAACGATTATTCTTGTGTTTTCGAATCATTTTAAAATAGTTACTTATTCGAACGATTTTGAAAAATGGTTTTAAATTCCTGAGATGTCAATAATATGCAGCAGAAGGTCGTGGGAGACGAATGGGACAAATGAGATGTACCTTTATTACACATTGGAATACAAATTTCAAACATCCAAGTGATAGTCGATTACACGTTAAGAGTTACCCGCACCTACCATGAACAAGTGACATCGTATTTTACAACTTCGATCATCCAAAAGAGTTGTAAATTATAGATTGTTTATAATATACAGAAAATTAATTTATTATTTTTTAAATGAACATAAGAAAGAGTAGTTAAAACACATCTCTCATGATATATTGTACCCATACGCGCATTCACGCAAGCACGAAGTAATCAATGCTTTAAAGACTGTGTCGTTTAAAAAGTTGCGGTAAAAAATGCTTCAAAAGGAGGTATCATAGAAAATCACTGAATAATTGAGATCCTGCACGTAAAATCAAAAGAATACTATCTCGAGGAAAAAAAAATTTAAGTTAGTTAAACTAGCATTTGCTAGTTTCACAGCATTTGCTATTGTTCAAAGTATCGCTTAGAACCGGTACGAACTATTTTGTACGGTAAAAAATGTTTTTCACTTTCTTTTCTTAAAAATTGACTGTGGAAAGCTATTTTTTCTTACTTTTGAAGGTTTTTTTAGCTATGAACGCATCAAACCAGGAACCTAGTGCTTGTTCTGGCAATATGCGCCATGAGATACTATAATTACTATTTTCATAGTAAAAAAATTAATGTAAAAAATATCGCTTTTCATAACTTTACTGTAAAAAAAATTTATTTTAAAAACCCCAGATTGGATAACGTATGCGATTAAAATAATCGTGTAGTACCAAATAGTATTAGATTACGCTCGATGTATATAAACCCGACGATGTACAGCATTTCAGGTTAGTTTAATTTTTTACTTCTTACTCGTCAATAATCAGTATCAGAAATATGGCTCACAAGGCTCTAATCGCTATTCTTTTCATCGCAACTTACGTGGCTGCAGTATGGGTATGTAAATTTACAATATAAAAATAGATTTTTATTTCCAAGTAATTTTTATAAAAAAATATTTCCAATTTACTTTAAAGTAGTGTTTAAAAAATGACGTTATTACTTAAGTGTACAATTTTCAGGGCTACCCAATGAACTACGAAGATAATGTGGTAAATAAATTTAATTAAACAATTGTTTGAAAAAATTCTATTTTTTATTTTTCGTCCATTTCTGATTATATTTGTACTATATCTTAAAAAATTATTTTCGCAAAAGAGCTTTATTGTTACTACTCATAAAAAATTCCAAATGATAGTATCTTACTAAGCAATATATACGATTTTTACACGAAATATCCAGTTTTACTTTTCACCCTAAAAAAAAAAAGAAAAAAAAAAAACGTATTATTGATTCAGTAAAGACAAAAAGCCGTTTAAATAAAAAAAATTTGGTTTCTACAGAATTTCAGTGATGAAACCCGCTTCTATCGAGGAAATGATCTGATAGATGTTGAACGTTTGAAATTAGACTTCATGCAAGGACATAAACGCGTTACTAAAACTACTACAACGCCTTCTCAACCTTAAAATACGTTCTTCACTATGGAAATCATGCGTCTCATGAAGTTCATTATCGAAAACTTTAAAACATTTTCATTAACTACGACTTTTCTGATTAGTGGATAATCACGATATGGCGATTTTTTGACTACAACGTTTGGTTGATTGTTTGGTATCATTATTACTGTAATAATATTTGTTCGTCATTTTCCAATAAAATCTTACTTTAATATCAGAATTGCTTTTGGTTTTATATATGTTACCTACAACAGGATACAGTATAATAAAGTTTAGAGAGAGTGAAAAATCAAAAGAAATGACTTGGTCACATTGTACCCTTTGTAACTTTTTGTGATCGGCGTTTCGCTGGACTAGTGTGCTGCATATAACTGAAATCAATGCAAATTATGAATACATACTTTTTCTGAAAACAAAAAAAAAAACAAAAAAAAAATCACAAGGAACTGACGCAACTGACGATTAAAAAACATCTACCTTGGATCTAAAATATGTAAATTATTGAATTTGATTAAACGTCCACTTATCACGTACATTTATGTTGACACTGTCAGTGACTGTCAACAACTGATTAGCCATACTTATTAGCTACTGAAATTTAAATTGTCTTTGCAGTAAAAGGTACGATTTGTTAAGAGTAACAAAGACATATCTTTTTTTTAAAAGTAGGGTACCGACATGTTGACGTGTTAACTTTTACTAAAAACATATCGGAGAGAAGACGTGAAAAATTATGCGTGGAAAATGAGCCTTTCTGTTAGTAACTTTAGAATTATATTTATATAAGTAATACATCTTTATATTGCAATTTAATAGGCCCCAAAAATGAAATCGACGCACTGCAATTTGCATTGTTTTTTTTTTTTGATTTTCTTTTAAAACACTAAATTAAAAGTATAATGGTACGATTAACAAAAAATTAAGCTTTCTTGTCAAGAAAGTATTAGACAGAATATAGATAAAAAAACACTATTGTCAAGTTAGTGCATTTTAATCAACCGGATATTTCCTAAGAAATGATTTGCATGTATCAATTACTGTTGCGTATGATTCTATGGTCTTGGGGTGCGCACGAAGTAAATAGTCGAGGAACTAGTATCAACGTCTTCATTTATGCAAAAACGAGAGAAGAGCGCGTCGCGTGTGTACGACCTTCGTCCTTGACGGTTCTAGCCAGAGAGAGTGCTGCTTTCAGTATCCTATCTGCTTATCGCTTTACACTTTCCCACTACAATCATCTGTAGTAGGTCCCAAAAAGAGGGGGCGCACGTACGTGTAGCTATGATATCGCACGTGACAATTACTACTTAGGTGGTTAGATATCTTTATTATCAAAAACCAAAAAACGATGATTAAGATTTAATTTATCAAAACAATTATAAACAGTTTAGATAAAATAAGTATACCATTTTTAATTTTTCCATCTAATACAGTTTGTCTTGATAAGTAAAATTTTTTTGTTACTAATTTAATTGGAATACAGCCATAAAGGAGTTTACAAAGTGTGTAAGGAGTGTTATGCGCGAATTAATGCGATAAAAAAACATATGCGATTTTTTGAAGCAAAATATCTCGTGAAATTTAAGCTGATGTAATTTTGCTATGGATAAAAATATAAAGATCTAATCTATTTTTATACTTAATGGGAGAAAATATTTATACATCAAGTCCCATATATTTCTCCAATTCAAGAAATAAGATCCGCATGAAAAAAGTCGGTTGTAGGAATAAGCTCGTCAGTCATAGAAAAATATTTCAAATGAAAATTTTCTTGGCACCTACGGGGAAATTCGAATTACCCACTTGCCTATTGATACTGTAAAAACAATTTTTTAATTGATTTCCGACCAGCAGTGGTCCAGCTGTGAACGTACATGAAATGCTAAAAAACAAAAAAATAAGGCTACCAAACCGTGGATGCTGTGAGGTAAAGATTCGCCATTGATAACTGCAGAAATGGCTGTTTTGTACAAAAAAGTAGAGCATTGAAAAAAAGGGGGAGGAGGGACAGTACCAACCCCTCTCAAGGAAAAAAAAATTTAAGTTAGTTAAACTAGCATTTGCTAGTTTCACAGCATTTGCTATTGTCCAAAGTATCGCCTAGAACCGGTACGAATTATTTTGTACGGTAAAAAATGTTTTTCACTTTCTTTTCTTAAAAATTGACTGTGGAAAGCTATTTTTTCTTACTTTTGAAGGTTTTTCTACCTATGAGCGCTTACTTTTCCTGAATATAGAAAATAGGATTTGCATCTGGTGCGCATCAAACGAGGAACCTAGTGCTTGTTCTGGCAATATGCGCCATGAGATACTATAATTACTAATTTAATAGTAAACAAATAATGTAAAAAAGTTGCTTTTCATAACTTTACTGTAAAAAAAATTTATTTCAAAAACCATATCTTAGATAGCGTATTTGATTTTGATTAAACGTCCACTTATCACGTACATTTATGTTGACACTGTCAGTGACTGTCAACAACTGATTGGCCATACTTATTAGCTACTGAAATTTAAATTGTCTTTGCAGTGAAAGGTACGATTTGTTAAGAGTAACAAAGACATACCTTTTTTTTAAAAGTAGGATACCGACATGTTGACGTGTTGACGTTTACAGAAAACATATCGGAGAAAAGACGTGAAAAATTATGCGTGGAAAATGAGCCTTTCTGTTAGTAACTTTAGAATTATATTTATATAAGTAATACATCTTTATATTGCAATTTAATAGGCCCCAAAAATGAAATCGACGCACTGCAATTTGCATTGTTTTTTTTTTTTGATTTTCTTTTAAAACACTAAATTAAAAGTATAATGGTACGATTAACAAAAAATTAAGCTTTCTTGTCAATAAAGTATTAGACAGAATATAGATAAAAAAACACTATTGTCAAGTTAGTGCATTTTAATCAACCGGATATTTCCTAAGAAATGATTTGCATGTATCAATTACTGTTGCGTATGATTCTATGGTCTTGGGGTGCGCACGAAGTAAATAGTCGAGGAACTAGTATCAACGTCTTCATTTATGCAAAAACGAGAGAAGAGCGCGTCGCGTGTGTACGACCTTCGTCCTTGACGGTTCTAGCCAGAGAGAGTGCTGCTTTCAGTATCCTATCTGCTTATCGCTTTACACTTTCCCACTACAATCATCTGTAGTAGGTCCCAAAAAGAGGGGGCGCACGTACGTGTAGCTATGATATCGCACGTGACAATTACTACTTAAGTGGTTAGATATCTTTATTATCAAAAACCAAAAAACGATGATTAAGATTTAATTTATCAAAACAATTATAAACAGTTTAGATAAAATAAATATACCATTTTTAATTTCTCCATCTAATACAGTATATGTCTTGATAAGTAAAACTTTTTCTTTAACTTTAAAAATTTAATTGGATTATAGACATAAAGAAGTTTACGAAGTGTTTAAGGAGTGTAATGCGCGAATTCAATGCGATAAAAAAACATATGCGATTTTTTGAAGCAAAATATCTCGTGAAATTTAAGCTGATGTAATTTTGCTATGGATAAAAATATAAATAGCTAATCCATTTTTACACTTAATGAAAGAAAAAATTTATACATCAAGTCCCATATTTTTTCTCAATTCAAGAAATAAGATCCGCATGAAAAAAGTCGGTTGTAGGAATAAGCTCGTCAGTCATAGAAAAATATTTCAAATGAAAATTTTCTTGGCACCTACGGGGAAATTCGAATTACCCACTTGCCTATTGATACTGTAAAAACAATTTTTTAATTGATTTCCGACCAGCAGTGGTCCAGCTGTGAACGTACATGGAATGCAAAAAAACAAAAAAAAAGGCTACCAAACCGTGGATGCTGTGAGGTGAAGATTCGCCATTGATAACTGCAGAAATGGCTGTTTTGTACAAAAAAGTAGAGCATTGAAAAAAAGGGGGAGGAGGGACAGTACCAACCCCATAAAGTGCACGAGCGCGTGGAGAAAAAAAACAAAAAAAAAAAAAAAAGAAAGAAAGAGGGAGACAAGGAAGGGCCACAAAGACGCGGCGCGATAGCAGCGCGGGATGGGTATTATAGGCGCAACTGCGAAGCCGCAGCGGCATCAAAGCGAGAGTCAATTATCGCCGGCAAGCGAAACTCGAACGTAAAGAGAGAGAGAGAGAGAGAGAGAGCAGCCGAGTGTCGGCTGTCTGATACGAACCATCAGCAGCAGGTCAGATCCCTCTGCTACCCCCTTCCACTCTGGGGGATTCTCAGGACTCAAACGGGACTATCCCAGTTAATTACGAAGTGAGAGATAGAGTCCTTTTCTTCCTGCTCTATATAGGTACGCCCACCACTCACTCGCGCATCCGTGTGTGGCATTTACGCTTCGCCTTGCGTTCCATGCCCCGCACACCAATACCAACTTACGGGGTATGGGACTCTTACTTTTTGTCACTTTTTTCCCCCCTTCTTATCTCTTGGCTTTCGGTTCGGGCTTTCCCCCCCCCCCTCCCACTTCCGTATTTTGCTTCGCCGTTGAATTTAACTTTTTCACTTGACACTCCAAGAGGAGCTGAAGGAACCTTACTTTCATCGCAATAGTTTGCCAAGGAGTTCACTAGGATGGCGCGCGACGCCTCAATTAAAAGCAGCACCCAACAATCGTGTCTACAGATTGAGCCACTCTGTGATTCAATTATATTTCCATTGAAATTGATGTGTACATGCGAATTTTTATTTTATTCATGGTTTTTTTTTTTTTCACAATCCACTGCGGTGAAATTGAAAATTTCCACGGTGCCGCAAGAAATAGCGACAAGCCCCCCCCCACCGATGAGTTATAATTTATGATATCGTTTGTGCAACGGTCGAATAAAGTAAAATGTGACGGGCGACACTTTGTGCGGCTTAATTAGTCGTTTCCTAATAAAATAAGGGAAAAAAAAAAAAAAATTGGGAGAGAGCGGAGGAGGAAAGGAAAAGGAAATAACTGATAAACACGTATGGTTACTCAATAGAAAGCTCGAGCATTTTGCATTTACGTAAGCCCCGCAAGCCGGTAAGAGCCGTTGGACACAGTTTGCGAAAATTGAATTTCGCAATTTTTTTTTTTTACAACCTTGGCATCGTGTTTATAACTTTGCAATTAAAAAAATCCTTCATCTCATTTCGTCGATTGCTGTTACCCTCCTCCCTTATTACTTTTAGGGGAAAAAAGGCAAACTCAGATACAATGATATTATGTTGCACGATATATAGTTTTCACCTTTGGCTGTATATATTGTACGCGCACTTGGTTTTTCCAAAGTAAAAAATGGTAAAATTCACGAGCAATTATCGCGCGTGTGCTCGTGCCATATATTTTTACCCCCCCCCCCCCCAGGAATCATTTAAACGTGTATATACGTACAGCCCGAGCTTAACTAATTCAGTACGCGCGTGTTTACCGTGTAATTAGAAACAAGTTTGTTTTCGTGTAATTGCGGGAGGACAAATTACTGGGTTCGACCGACCAAAGTGACGATTCTGCGCGTTATATGATGCGTTGGCTCCAACTTCAAACTCGATAAATTATTGCCCATCCATGTGTATATTACAAGTGCAAAGTTGGCGAGTAATTTTTCAAAGACAAAAGAAAACCCCAGATATGACAAAAACAGCCTTGCGGATAAGAGTTGTTAATGATTATTAAAACAAAAACAAAAAAAAACTTTCAAAAAGAGCGATACGCTTTCCGTGAAGATTTATGATGAAAAAAAAAAAAACGAGCAATAATTTTATACGCGAGCAGTATATCAAACAAATACGTTGCGGGACAAGCGAAGCAACCGTCTCTCCTTGCGCGTGGCGGTGCGAAATTCCGAGTCTTATGCGATGTACACCCAAGTCGCGCGGCTAGACCTCGGAGGGGTATGGGGGAGGGGGTTGGTGGGCGGGGGCTTATCTATTTTAAGCGCGTCCTCGTGGCATCCCCGCCCAGCGCCAATCACCGGTCGCCAGCTTCCTCCATTCAACCCTCCCTCGGTAGGGGGTGGATATAACCCATCCGAATGGTATAGGGTAGGTTTGAAAGCTCGGAAATGGAGTAATATCCAATAATCTCTCTCCCTCTCTGGCGACGCGTGCACGAGAGCGAAAAGCGCGCCGGTGACCTTTTATCGCGGCATCGCAGGGGGGGGGGGCGAGCGCGAAGCGTCGAAATTAATTATTGATTTCGGATACAGCTTTTCCACGGGCCCGGGCGCTGCCACACCGGTGTTACACTCTGACGCATTGGCGTTTTTTTTCCCTCTCAACAGCTATGGGACGTTTCGCGAGGTTGACTCCGTTCGAGATTCGATCTCGCTCGTGGTGGGATATTTTTTTTCATCGACTTCGGGAAAAATAAAAGCAAGAGCCTTTGTCTCTCGCTCCGATGGTTGTTCGAAAGAAAGTTGGGCTCTGGTTTTAGAAAGGAGAAAATCGTACGAGTCGCTCGGGCGTTTATTTATTTGCGTTATCGGTTAAGTGACGTGAATTGATCGAGGCTCGTGGCAGGGATTTAAACGAAGCTTTGGATGTCTCGTTATTTCTTGGGCTTAAATATGCTAGGCTGAAATGGACAATTAAATTAAAAGGACTACTCATGACTATCGAAACTGATTGCACTTATCTTTAGTAGATCTAGTCACTTATTTGGTGATTGTAAGAAAAAAGAATATTCGGTGCAATTACGTTTGACTCTTTTTCATAGTCAGGCTAATTTTGTCTGTGCGAGTAACTGAAGTTATCATTTTTCAGGAAAAGGTCGATGAATATAATAACGTTTGTTACTTCCCAAGTTGGATTTTTTTTTTTCAATTGACAATTTTCAAACCACTTGTTTGTCCCCTAGAGCTAAAAATTACGCTTTACTGACTCAATAGTTCAAATTAACTCCACTAATAAAAAACTCACTTAATATGCTACAAGTTTGGATTGTGCGACTTGAAGGCTGTACGCGATTCCTTTATATTCTTTATATATTACTAGAGAAAAAAATGAACGTATTACTATTTTTCGTTCCAAAAAATTGGAAGGTATTCTATACTTACATGCAATTTTCGAGTTGAAAAATGTTATATCAGTTATAAAAAGAGTTTAATTATTTCTAAAAATTTTACTCTTGTGAGTAATTTACTGTTTACAAATGAAAATAACTATGTAATGAATGTAATGTTAGATAAATTAATTGGAATTCAGAGTTAGATGAAAACATACAAATACGGTTTGGAAGACGTTCAAGGATACTAGGAGTTCATTGGCTTTTGACGGATATTAATGATTTGACAGATGGACGTGAAGCGTCGGATCGTGTTCTCAAGGACTCATCTCTGGATTCTGGAAGATTGGCAATTACCTGTATCAAATCACATCAAATGAAATGTTAATATATGAATGAGCAAAATGAACTAAATAAAATTTGAATTAACTGAGAGGTTCAGATTAATCAATTGTAAAAAAAACATAGAATGTTGACTGAACTAGGATAGAAAACTGGTAATAACGTATCGTTGATTGTTTACGAAATCTTACAATGATTTTTATTTCACGATTCTGTTTTTTTGAAGTAAAACGTAAGAAAATTGTGTATAACCAAGATACTTTTTGCCAACAAATGGCAAGTATGATTCATCTGCACTGACCAGCTGCACCCCGAGCACGTTGATTTGAGTAGGTGACTTGATTGTGCAAATATATTTAAAAAAATATTTCTATACTTAGGCAATGTCCTGAATTACCTCTTGGAGTTCTTCTTTTGTAAACATGTGGAACAACGCTCCTGGTGTCATAGTCATGACATCAATATTTTTCTCATTAAGTTTTTCCTCCATGACTTGCTTTAATATTTTTAACGCTGCTTTCGTTGCTTCCTTTAGTGTCATTGACTACAAGAAAAGTGTTTAGTTGATTAATCAAATATAACGTATGTTTTTTCTTGTAAATACATCAAGTTTTAAATTAAATAGCATAATGCGGTACCTTGTGATAAACTTCCTGGAGTGACTGTTGTGCTCCTTCACTACCAGAACCAATAGCTTTGGCATCAAATTGAATAAAAGTTCCCGAAGGATCCATGTGAAACAGTTGGGGCCCTTTCTCATCAATACCGGCAAACAAAAGTGCCACACCAAATGGCCTGGACATTGCACTACCATCGTCATCACTATCCCCAAACTGAATGGCCAGATTAGAAACGGCCTGTGCTGCAGATTCAACCGACATTTTTTCGTCGTAGGTGAACCAGTGATTTTGACACTCTACCCTTGCCCTATCGATCATTGTTCTGGAATCTGCCATCAAACCGGACGATACGCATCCAATGTGCTTGTCCACCTCGACAATTTTTTCCACCATATTCGGCTCCATCAAGAAGGACGTCGTGCGCTTTTCAACTGCCAGGACTACTCCCTCGGACGTACAAATGCCAATCGCGGTCCAGCCGAGTTTGATTGCTTCGATTGCATACTCAACTTGGAAGAGCCTGCCCTCCGGTGAAAAGGTGTTCACACCACGATCGTACTCGGAGCGTGTCAGGAACATCTGCAAAGCGAAAATGACGTTAAATCAAGGTAAACATCAAAAAGTTTTGATAACTCCAAAAATTTAAATTCAAAATTTTAAGGTTATAGTGGATTTTTGATCTAAATCATAGTGGCCTAAATACACACTGTAGACTCCATAAAGTATTCATATAAAACGTAAAATAAATTTGTATATCATCATTACGGACAAGAAAATCAATGTCAAATCGTCCGTTGAAATGTCAAACGCAAATCCAACAAAAGCACGGTAGAGGTTAGCCGACAATGACACTGCAAAACCACTGCCACAGTTCTCACGAAACTAAATATATACTGTCATGTCTAGGGCTCTTAGAGCCTTATTTCACTCCTCAAAAAACTAAAAAACTTACCTTTTAGAAATTTTAACTAAAAAAACAAGTTGCACTTGGTCACCAAAAAAAAAAAACAACACAGCAAAGGAAGGAATCTGTCGTCGGGCAAGCAAGCGCAGTGTCACGGAAACCGAAGACAGCGCCGCGAAGCCGCTCTGGCGAGAGGAGAGTGTAAAAACAAACATCAGGTGGAGGAGGAGGAGGACGACGAGGGATGGAAATTTCGACCGGCTGCAAATGGCGTCTGCGCACAAGGACGAGGACACGACGCGCACTACCCCCTCGAAAGATTGTCGAGAGATTTGTTGAGGTGAAACACCGGTAGTCTTTACCTTTAGTCTTGCGTACCTATCTGTTTCGTGTTAATTGTTCAAGAAAAAGGTTGATATTTCCACGTTAGTTCGTTCCTAGGAGACGAGATATGCGTGGGAGATGGTGACGACTCGCTTCCTGTGAGTTACTTTTTTGTTTGTTTACGGTGAGTAGGTACGTGTTTACTTGGATATTATGATGCCTGCAACTTTACTCACATGCTCGTTTGTATTTCTTGTACTTAGAATTAGTGTTGCCGTGTAAACACAACGTGAATGATGGAGTCCACCGAGAGGTTGATTGCATCTGCTGAGAACAAAGACTGGGATGCTTTGCTGACAATACTGAAACCTAAAGACTTTTGCAGTGATATACCGAGGTAAGAATAAATAAGCGTGCCAAAGAATGTTAATCCTGGTAGGTACCAAGGTGGTTGACTGTGTACTTTACTACTTTTCATCCCTAGGTTGCTCAGTGATTTTGTCAAGTTGGTCAAAGTTGCCGAACTCTTGACAGACGAGTCTTTAGATCTTCCCGAAAAACTTAAAAATGTCTTCCTCAAGTGTCTGGCCAATTCTTGTGTCAATGGGTACATAGAGAAAGAATATCCACTAAATGACAACGAGGACTCTGTCGCCCATAAAAATATCTACAAATATTTGTCCCAAGAAGTCTCAAAATGGAACAAAGAAAGTTTATATCCGTACCACATTAATTTTCCCTACGATGGTGTTGTCAGGTGGTCCATTAAAACTGTTTCTGAGTATGCTGCGGATGGCAAAAGATTGAACGAGGAACAAACCGAGGTCTTGAGACTGAGCATTCAATTTTTGTGCAATTACTTTACATTTGCCTTTGATATTTCTATTTCTTCAAACGCCAATGTTATACTGGATTGCGTCAAGGATCAGAATTTTAAAAATACAATCATGTAAGTGTACCCAGGAAATTTTTCTTGTTCAAATTGTGAATCTTACTTTACAAATGAATACATAATTTTCTAGTAAGCTCGTTGGTCACGATCGTGCTCCGATTGCCAGAGCAGCCTGTGCCTATGTTCATAACATGGTGAAGCAGCTATTCCAAGAATTTTATCCAACTATTGATAAAAAGAAATTGACCACTGAACTGATAAAATCAACCATATCAGATATTCAAGCGGCGTTAGACACGATAACTTTGTTACTCAGAGATCCGAATTATTTGAAAGATATTTATGAGGAAGTAAGCATAGATGACAGATTATATTTGCTTGACATTATTCACCAAGAAGTACGTTCAGTTGCTTACAATGAGGGCAACCATGGTGCTTATGTCATGCCAATTGAAACTATTGAATTCTTGGCTGATAATTTCAAGAAAAAGAGTGATTTAATTTTAAAAACGGTTGATACTCACGTGAAGAACTTGGAACCTACAGAGGTCACCATACTTTTGGACATTTTGGGAGTATTGACATCTAATTCGCATTTAGAGGAATGCAAAAGACTTCAGGAGGATAAAAGTCTTTTAATTAACTGTATTTGTAAGTACTTTTAACTTGATAACTTTCTTTGGTTCTAAAAAGTTTAACTTGTATGTTATACAAATTTTTAGATTTGTTAAAAGCCGTCCATATGGCGGGAAAAGAAACAAACAATTGTTTCACCCCATTGCAAAAACTAAGCGATTTAGCTATAGCTGCTAACAAAAATGGTAATGAAACTGAAGATTCCAACAACGATTTTCACAAAAAAATTCAGTCTCATCCCGCATTTGGCTTCAAAGCTGGTGTGATACGTGTCATTGGTAATCTAGTGCATAAGCATGAAAAAAATCAAAATCTCGTAAGTACTCAATACCAGACCAAGTAAATTTATTCCGTTTCAGAATTTGAACAAAAAAATTTCTTTTAGGTACGTGAATTAGATGGGCTTCCTCTCTTGCTCGATTGCTGCAATCTTGATGCGAGAAATCCATGTATCCTTTGCAAAGAAAAAAATCCCAAGTATAAAAATACACTTGATATTGAGTGAATTTCCTTACATCGTAAAAATGTCTTAGTAATAATACAGTGGACGACCTTAGCCACGAGAAATGTCCTCGAAAACAATTCCGAGAACCAAGAAGTCGTCTCCAAGATGGTGAAAATCGGAACAGTGGACAGCGTAGTTCTGCGAGAGCTAGGACTCACCCTCCACAACGAGGGTGATGGCAAAGCAATCGGCATAATGCCTCTGCCAAGCAAGAATTAGTTTGTTTCACCGAATGCCAGTTTTAGTCATACGATGCGACGTTGTATTAATCAAATTGTATGTTAATTGAAATAGTCCGTCAGTACCGTCAGAAATAGAAACTAGAAACGTCCATGTTTTTCACGTACAATAGGTACACACATTTATAATTTTCATACGGCTTCGAAAATATTTTAGAGTCCAACTATAAACAAAAAAATTAAAATTCCATTGAAACATTTATAAAGTTTGAGAAGAAGAGAAAACGATGGAAAATATTGTTATTCACTTTGGCTGTATGTTTTGCTACTTTCAGATTTTACAAAGTTTTGATTATATTTCATAAGAATTTAAAAAAAAAAAAAAAAAAAAGAAGAAGAATTTCGAAAGTGCAGCGGGTGATCAAGTCGTTATCCACCTTACCTTTCGTCTACAGCGCGGATGCAGCGCGCGTGTGGATAATTCTTCCAGGAGGAGGAGAAGCCAATATCTCGTCCTTCCGAAGCTAGGTGTCCCTGTGATTGCGAATCTAGGTATTTTTTATCGACTTTTGTAAATTTTTTAAAAAAATTTTTAAATAAGACCAGTTATACATACACACATATATATATATATTCTAACGTTGAGCGTAGCCAAGCTCTTTGAAAGCCGACAGGAAACAAAACGCATAATTACGTAGTATTAAGAGCGCTTGTATCACCGAGAATAGAAATAAAGCTCAAAATAAACAAGAAATGCAGAAGAAAAAGAAATATAATCGATAGCCTCTCTGTTTACTCCGCAGGCACGGTATCTCCGAATCTGCTGAGATCGATCACTTTAGCGTCCCGAGATCCCCTCCCCGTTAGAAAAATGCACGCGCTATCGCGCCAGAAGAATCTCTCGGACAAAGGACTCCATTAAGAGGCATTGGACTAAAGTTACAATGACGCCTTTCTTTTTGCCATCCCGCAATGCTGCTCGAACAGCGCACGAAGAGGCCGGTATAGATCATCCGATCGAAGGCAATCGTGTTCTCGGGTTTCGATCGGCGCAAACGTGTTTCCCTCTCGTGGACCTCCTTTTTGCACCAAATGCGAAATATATACACAACGTGTATTAAGTAGGTGGTGTACGCGCGTATAAAAGAGATCGTACATCCCGTATATATGTATACCCAGAGAGAGAGAGATTGATTTCGTTTTGTGTGTGTATATATACTCGGCGGACGCGAGAAAAAGAAATACATTCAATTAAGCCGTCGACTCGGCGCTTGCATACTTACCTCGCTCTAAGAATGTCGCGCTCGTTCGATGTTATTTATTTTTTTTTTTCTTCTTCATCTGCCCCTTCGCCGATGATCCGATCTCGCGTGTAACGCAGTCCTCTATTTTTTTTTTCCTCCGTTCGCTGTGGTTGTCGACGTTTACTCTTACCGATCGCAAACCGATCGATACGTGGCGATTCATTGAAATCGATGTTTGCTCTCTGCGGGTGCACTGTTTGAAAGCGCATTTATTAAGTCATTAATTCCTCGCTGTTACGTGCATTGCAGACCCTCGCTGTTACAAGGTTTTATTCGGTAGTTTGTACTTGAACATACCCGGTTGCACGCGTTGGAAAATACCTGCTTGAAAATTAATGAAGACTCGGGTGAAATTGCATTTTCGCGGGAGAAGGAAAAAAACAGGGTCGAGGCTGTCGATGAAGACGCGTTTCGGGAAATATATGGGGAGGAGCGAGCGTGAAAAATCGGCTTCGATTATAAGCGCCGCGGAGGTAAAGCGGCTAATTTAGATGAGCGGCGCGATAGGGGCCTTGACGTCGGACTTGCTCCCGCGGAAAGCTTCGAAATTATAATGAAGCGCGTACGCGGCGAAGGTGGGGTTCAATAATGGCGTTTTCTCGATAAGCCATTACCGATTTTTTTTTTTCGCTCGTCAGAGGAAGTATTTCTAATTATATTGTGCACAACGACGAGGGGGTCGAGTGTGGTTTTTTTTTTTTATGCTTTCGTGCCTGATTTTGCATTCGCATCGGCGCGATAATGAAAACGTCCTATAAACATACCGTTTAATGGCTCGTGCCGGGATAATCTTAATCGCGCCTGGAACTTGTATCGCTTCGCGAGTTTGACGCATTGATGTCTTGTTCGCCGAGTGCATTTTGCAATGAGGTCACTACTACTTGTGTTAATGATTATGGGAAACCGATAAATAACAAGATTGAGCTTTTCTTTACCGTATCATGATGTTATTTCTAGCTAATGCGATCCGCATTAATAACACCCGTACTCGATAAATCGAAACTCGTGGGTTTGAATTTTAATGAAAAGCCATCGAGTCGTGTGCGAAGGAAAAAAAAAAGAAAAGAAAAGAAAATAATTTGTAACACTTGTACCTAACGGCGCGTGAAAGAAAATCAAACCGACTCGTGGTAAATCATCAATTGTGTTTCTGCGCTCAAGTTATTTTCGGAAATTCCACAACTCGATGCAACGCTTAATTTACTAGAGACAGTATTTAATTGGGCATTTTATTGAGCATCGATCGATCGATCGGTATCATCGATTTTTTTACTTCAAGAGGCATCCCTAGAGACCCTCGAATAAATTCACTTCGATAATTGACTGGTACCATCGACCCCGTGCGTGCATGGATAATAGTACGGTCCAACATCCTGGACGTGTATAGCACTATATGTAATTCACGGTCTAATCGAGCGTGTCGATCGCGTCTGCATCAGCGCTCCGTTTGTTGCCCCATGGGTGCACACTTGTGTCTCTTTTATTTCTTTTGTCCGCACGCACCTGTGCGTCCAGAGATAATTTATTCATTGTAAACGGCTGAATTACACGTATATTGACTTTCGTGTACACGCGCCGGCTGCTATCGATAAATCGATCGATCGTCGCGGTGCAGCTATATTTACAGCTCGAAGAGCAAAAAATTCTAACCGACGCTGCTTATGAAAGGCTGTAACTGTTTGTTTCTGTTTTTTTTTTTTTTTTCCTCCGCAAAACACGGAAAAATCGTTTACGCATATTGTTGTGATAAATCGGATTGCAAATCAATTGGACAATCTCTGCTGTGAGTGCAATAATATTTAGTATGTTACATTACACGCGAGTTGGGCGCCCTTTTTTCTTCAGTTTAATTGATTTTAGACATGAGATAAAAAAAATTGTGTCAATCCAAATGAACGTTAACATTATATAAATAATTACAAACCAAACAAATTTAACATTGTTGACGTGTATTTGTATTGATGAAATTTTTTTTTTTTTTTTCAATGTAAGTATACCTGTAAAAGAGAAATTTTCAGCCAAGTCAAATTCACGCTTGCGAGGCTAACTCAGTGGATGGCGCATCCGCGCTATACCTTTCGCTTTGATGAATAATGGATTGTTTTCATACGAACGGACGTTTATTAATCCCGTTTTATCGAGTATCTCCGTAACGACGCACTAAACGAGCCATTAAAGCAGTATAAAACGGGGCTTTTTTTTTTTTTCTCTCGAACTTCTCGCGCTTAATTCGAGTCATTTTCGCGAACATTATGAACGTGGCCTGCATACATCCACACGCGAGAAAGCGACGATAATCCAAAGATTGAGCTTGTAAAAAAAAAATTTTTTTTCAACTCGTGACAAATTTATTGCTCCTTGAACGCGGTACCGATTTCACGACAATTCGTGTCCTCTTTTACAAAAAATAAATATTTGCATTATTTTAAACGAAACTTTTTTATTTGAATTTAAGTATATGCAGTGCACACTAATCTCAAAAAGTCTAAATCGAATCCAATGGGAGTTTTTTTTTAAATATTGTCTCATTCATTTCACTCTCACGAATGGTTATTTTTATCATATAAACGGTTTCAAATGTTATTGTGCTGATGCTGAAAGAATGGAAAAGTGTTGAAAAAAAATTTTCCCCTGCTTCGACAGTCATGTTTTTGCGGTTGAATGTATGAAACTTTATTTATACAGATTCATGCATTTATAGAACATTCAGTAACTGATTGAAGGGCGGCTTCTGCAAAAGATTGTAGATGCAAAATTCGAGGCATCTCGCACAATTTCTGGCTGCCCTGCAATTGGTGCAAACAACACTTCTCCTGGTATTCGGCGGGTAGCTCGTGTTTCTACGACAAATCGAGCATTTTTTATAAGTCTTGGGTTTTACACTAGCTTTTTCCTCGTTTTTGCGGTTACCATTGCAGCCGTTGTACTCCTCGTTGTTGCCACTGCTACCCATGTTATTTGTAATTTCAAAGAGCCGTTTCGTTAAAGGATTATTTTTTTGGCAAATTGAGAGCAGTTGGTACGTTGCGTAAATCCTCCTCGACCTATGTAATTTAACAATTGTTACCCATTATTTTCTCAATTATTACGGTTATTAAATTAAATTTAAACCAAAAAATTTTTAATTGTGGCAGGATTTTAAAAAATGTTCGACTACCACTGACACGAAATAAGGTTTGTCGGAAAACCAAAATGGGTTCAGTTAATACATTAATTTTTAAGTATTTTGTAATTTTAGTAGTAAAAAAAAAATGTTATAATTTATGTATGACTAGCCATAATTTTTTATTTGTCTTTGATGTAGCCAAAATATTTCGGAAATACTTTTTTACGTTGTTTCATGACAAACATCATTGCTTTAACGTAATTTTCATTAAGTAGATTTTTTTTTTTTGTTTCAACTAATCAAGTAAACTTAAACACTATAATGTATCGACGCTACGGTCAGAGAACACGCCATTTTGAAAATTTTTATAGCAAGTAAGCGCTTTGTTTGACCGAGGCGTCGATGTCCCACGATTTTCGCGTAACATATCTTTTGATCAACAGTTTTCATCATTTGTACGTATTTCTTAAGGTTAAAATGTTTATACAGTACTTTTTAAAAAATAAAAAAAAAATTCAAAAAATCGTCCAACGTATGTGGCTAACCAGAGCAATTACAAAAAATTCTTGACCCTACGTTCGTCCACTAACATAAAAAAAAAAAATTATCGAGCAATTTATCCGTGATACTTATTTTTAGGTATGATAACTTACAAAAAATTTTTCAACGCAACGCTCGAAAATTTTCGTTAAATATCGTCTATTAGTTGATACTCGACTACATCTCTAAGCAAATCAGTTTTTAAATCTTAAAAAAATATCGAATGAAGGGAAAAGAGTAATTTACGTATATCTACTTTTCACTTTCCGACAGCTTACCTGTGGGTGTATATCAGACCTCAAACTCCAACCTCAAAATTATATTTTAAACAGCACAACTCCCTAACTAGTCGAGGCGGCACTTGACCAAACCATGTTGAGTATAATGTGAGGAGTACAACGCTGCTGACTAAGTCGATCTCCAATACACGTACACGTTCTTAAAAAAAATTATCTCTTTGATAAATATGCGCCTTTATCAGTCACAGAATTTTGTAATGTTTAATTACATTTGTGTTAGTGGAAATGACTCGCGGAGCTTTTGGTTCTCCATTACCAGTTGAAACTGTATAACTGTAAAATGGCCTACGAGAAAAGGTCATTAAAACATTAATTAAAAATGACGTGCAAAAAAAAAGTGCCCCACAGAAATTTTGACCTTATTAGTAATCTGCAGTACAGTTTTTACGTGGAATAGGTTTACTGTATGTAGCTAGAAACACAATTTTTTATTAATGGTCGTCTCCTTATCTCGCCAACAATATCGTCCAAATATTTAGCTTATCATAAGAGTAAGGCGTCGGAGACTACAATAAATTATTGTAAAAAAGCCTGAGTTAAGAGTACAATGGGCTTGATTTTAAACCTTTGAAAGGAGTTTTTTTTACTTTTGTGACAAGTAAAGCACTTTTAAGAGGTTCAAAATAGTTTATTACATAGATGTAGAGCTAACGAAATTTTTAAACAATCCACAGCATAGTTGGTGCGTTACCACCCCTTAAAACTACACACAGCATTGTTTCTGTTTATTTCGAAATTTTTTAGGCTAATGATTTCGTATTTTAAATTTTAAATCTCACAAAAATTAAATTGTACAAAGCAGCAATTAAATTTAATATGAATGGAAAGGTTTTAGCGCTTGACAAATAATTTTCGATCATGAACTATAAAATCTTCCTTCGTCTTTTCTAACACTTTCGAAAGTGTTAACGTTACTTTTAATATTTTTCATTCGTTAGCATCGGTTGTTTTTCCACAGTAAGGCATCAGGACTAAGTTTGACGAAATTGAAAATAATTATATTAATAGTATACTAAGAAACTTTATCTGGCGAACCAATTTTTTTTTTTTTGTTTTTTTGTTATTCTTACTAATTTCTTTTATACACGGCATAATATATTGAAAACATGACTAAAGCAATAATCGTTTCTGTGGTATTTTTATTTCGATTTTTATTTTATCTGAGAAATAAATTAATAAATATATTTTTAATTTTACGTTGAAAAACTTTAATTTTACTTAAAAAAACTTTTACTTTACAGATAAAAATAGGAGTGCAGATTTGATACTGAAATAAATTTTTTTAACAGAAACTTACTAAAAAATCGTGATTTTTTTTCCAACGTGTCACGATTATTTTTTTTTTGTATGCAGGTGATGTTTGCGAAGAAATAGGAAAGCATTAAAAAAAAAAAAAAAAAAACAGAAAATCCCTAAAGATTTTCGTTGGATTGACCACACGACCACCGACCTTCATTGATTAAAAAGTCGAATCAAGCATAATTGAAACAGAAAACCCTGCAGGCCCCTTTTTTCCGTGACGCGAGTAGCCAGCGATGACAAATGGATACGTGACCATCAACCGCTGCACGCGTACTTATTGTAACGCAAAGGTGATCGAAATAATTAAACGCTCCGGGGTAAAAATAAAAAAGCGGCTCTCGATAAAAAAAAGCGCTTCGAAAAGATCGATCGCGTGCCGTATACGCGATGATAAAAAAAATCTTGCAACGAGAGGCATTTCGATTCGATATATCCGAGGGATCAAACCCGTGCGATTAATATTCATATAAAAATGCAACGGGACGGGCGTGCATCGCTTGTATACCTCAATATACGTGTGCTGAATTTTTCAAAAGACCCTATCGTGCGAACCGCGTTCCCGTTAAACGGTGCGCCTCGTAATTATATACCCTCGACCTTACGGCGGGGCCTTTGCTCGTATGGGAACGATTTCACCCAACGGTTTGATTGTCGAGGCTCTCTCTTTCGTGAAATGCGCCGCGCTGGGACGACATTGCATACATATATATACGTACCAGTGCATTGTGCGACGTTCGAGGACCTCTTGTGAGGATCACTTGAAAGCATTTAGGTATACAGTGGCTTTTGTTGCTGCTGCACTGGCGTTCAAGTGCGATCAGTGTGCTTTTCAAGGGTTTATCGAGCGGGTGATCAATCAGCTCGACAAATGTGGAGGGACTTGCTTTTCTACTCTTATTTTTACCTTAGAAAAACTAAAAGGTAGCGTTTATTTGACAAATTGAAACACGTCCTCCTATAATTGTGCGCTGGTAGATACGTTACAATACAGTTAGGGTATTTTTTTTTTTAATTTATACGTGCACTGTGGTTTGCAACGAGTAAGTACCTTGTAAGCATAATCATTTACAGAATGAACTTATCACTGATACTACAAAAATTAAAATTATTAAAATTTACGAGACTCCCTAAGATGCAGTTTTTGTACGTAGTCACACGAATTTTTAAGACAACGTAAGCGAAAAAAACCACGTTTTATTACCAACATAAATATTACACATAGTGGGTCTGATTTTGCAATAACAACAATGATTATTATTCCAAAGGAATCCGAAACTATGTCTCGGGCCGAGATAAAAGTTTAATCGCAAGTGGAAGCGAAAAAGGCTCGGCCGATGTTTTTGCAAGTATTATCATACACGAGCACATATACTTGACGCAGGATAAAATTCCTCGAGTCCATGCTCCATTTCAAATGCTACTATTATCTTGGGAGTACTTGTGTTTATGTAAAATCGATTTTTATATACCTTGCGATAAAAATAACACGGCCACGGCGGCGACATTGACGATCGTGTGGGCATCGATCGGTATGTATAGGTACACATATACAACTTATATCTTTATCTCGGAAACTGTTGTTGCTCGTGCGTGTACATATATATATAAGAGAAACGACGCCAAACCTTATTGGCACCTGACGAGGTTTCGTCAAATTTTTTCAACCCTCGCCCACATCTAAGCGTGACACTGTGGCCGTCGAGGAAAATCACGTGCCTCGACTATGCACGATGAAAAAAAAAAAAAAAAAAAAAGTCCCTCGCATCGTCACAGTTGATATACCAATAGATGTGATGAAAAAACTTGATTTACCGACGAGCTTTTCGAGAAGCTATTTCTCTCTAGTTGGGGGAACAGTAATGGCCTTGCACCTGTAAATCAACGTCTCGCTATTTACAGTGCCAAACCGAGACAGAGAGATTGATATACGAGACTGTTAAGGGCGTGCTAAACTGCGTACCCTCGATTGTTTCGAGGGCCGTTATTATACGTTGGCAAATCAAGCGAGGATAAGGCAAAAAAAAAAAAAAAAACTCGGACCGGCTATAATGAGCTCAGTTCATCCCCCCATTGAACGCTCGTTATGGAACCTACACGTATACCCCGATGACTTACTCAAGCTCGTAGTCATCATTACCTATATACGAGACGATTGATTGATTTGGGTTTATACACGAAGACAATTGAAGTACAGTTATATAAGTGCATCGAAAGGTAAAAACTTTAATCCAGCATTTGCGTGTATAGGTACACCATGTACAAATAAGCGACGTGGACACGACCGTTGCATGCACGCAATGGCACTTGTATTGTACTCCCTACAGCTGATGTGTAAGCATAAATAATTGTTGACCTATCTAAACATGGTTGCGACGTGTATGTAGGTATATATGTATCACGTTAGTCTCGCTCTTTTCGGCCTGGCATATTTATCGTCCCTATGATTTGTGGTATCACATGGAGAGAAACGGACAGGGAATCGTACAAGTGTACGGTATATACCTATATGCGCACAGCAAGTGATGACACACACACATACCTATAGCGTCATTTTTGCTCTCTTTATTTTTGGCAAAAGAGAGCATACACACAAGCAAGTCCCCTTTTGTGCGACGCGATCATGGTATATGCATACAAAAGCTCTCGCGCGTCCGAGTTAAAAGGTTTATGAAAGAGCTTTTCAATCCGTGGAAGTTGCAGACCTCGTGATTAATTGTGCAGTGCCGAGCAAACGTGGAATACCTCTCCCTGTCTCCTCTGTATGAATATAATACCTACGTCTCGCGTATCGCGTACAGTTAAGGTATACGAATGAATATCTATGTATAAAAAGGATCGGTATATTTATGTGAAACCGCGCAATATTGGCTGAGTTTGTGTTAATATTGCGTCGAGGGTATGATGTCTCCGGAGGTGAGAGAGAGAGAGGTTTAAGCGATGCCTTTGGAGATCCAACATTTATGAACGCGCCGTTCGTTTTGATGAATCTCTTCTTCTTGCAATACTATGAATATTGGCGAAAGCAATAATCGTACCGAGCGGGCTTGAATTTGCCGATTTTCTCGACATTTCATCTTTTTTTTTTTTCTCCCACGCCCTTAAAATCCTGGTACTGTGCATTGCGGCCGCTCATGTACGATAAAAAGATACGTCATCCTGTGCTGCTTTTCCAAACTAATTTTTTGTCGATAAGATAAAATTTTCATTTCTTTTATTTTCCTTCCTTGATCATCGTGCAAAAATCTCGATTCTCAAAGAACCCACTTTTTCTCACAACACCGACGCACACTTTTCCG
Organism: Copidosoma floridanum; assembly: GCF_000648655.2. Next base: position 3,196,188 of record NW_019379522.1, on the reverse strand, counting down.
AAAACTTCCTTTACACTGCCCGTACACTCGTGTGTACTGCATATTATATACACGTGAACTCTCGACGTGTTCCTCTGCCCTTCCCCGATCGCCTTAAAACTCTTTTTTCCTCCTCCTCCGTTATCCGCTTCATTTCGCGAGGGTAATATAATAACCGCCCTCTAATTACCAAAGAGCCGCGGCGCTTTAGACCCCCCCCCCTCCTTTCTTTACGCTTGCAAGATGAGCCTTTCTCCTCTCTGCACGTGTATACGTGCGAGTTAATACACAACGCGTGCGGGAGGTGACTTTTGCCTCCACAATTTTGGGCCCGCGATGCAGCGCAGGTGTAACATACATACATGTATACATACAGAGGAAGGAAAAGGCGCTCCTTCGTACAAAAAACACTGGGTCGATTTATTTCCAGCTTCGGCTCCGCTGTTGCATTACTAGCGCTCGTGTAAGTGATTACATGTATATAATACGGGTGCATCGCGCGCTGGAATTACACCCCGTAATTGATTACGCTCCGCCTACTTCATCGTAGCCCGAAATTTACCCCTTTTCATATTACTGCCTCTCCCGGTGAGCTCTTTGAAAAAGTCTTTCAAAGTATACAAAAAGCACGCGCCAATGGGTTTCCGTATAAAAACGGCTATATGATCAAACGGAGGTATATTTATCCGTCACAAGGAAACACGGAGCGGTACAAGTGTAGACTATGTGTATTAATGTAGCTATACCGGGCGAGCCGAAGCGACGGGCCCGTATCGTATCGCCGCGGGGTTACGCCCATTATTCCACGTTGGCGCTTGTGTCTTCCCCCCCCCCCCTCTCTACCCGCGCAAAGGGAAAGTACACTCGCGCGCGAGGCGTTCCCTTTCTGCCTACCTTAATTTTTTTTTTTTTTTTTTTTCATACTTTTCTCCTCAGTTTTACAATCACTGTACGAGTAAGTATACTCTCTTACTTTGCGCGAACTTCCCCCTCCCTTTTTTTTTCACCTTCGAGTCTCTACTTTTGCTACATTTATGAGATTGTTCATCGGCATTTTTATCCGTTTTACGCATCCGTAGCAAAAGCTCTACCCAATATAAAACACGCATAGTCATCCAAATTAGAAAATATATATAAGTGTGTCACATAAAAATTGCCAAAAAAACAGCAACACGCGCATTATATAAATAGGTTTACAGTTGTATGGGCGAAGTGATGAGATTTCCAATTGGATCCGGCTCTCCTGTTCGTCTACCCTATTATACGTTTCTCAAGTCCAACGACGAAGACTCGGCCCTCTCGAACGTTTATATGGACTCTTAACAAAAGCAGCCCCCTCCGAAGTACCCTACTTACGAGCTCGTAGCATAGACAAATACTTGGTTTTTTTTTTTTTTTTTTTTTTCCATTCGGTTGTCGAGTACAGGTATACATAAATATAATGTACAGAGATGCGTGTATTTTTGTATTAGCGGTTTGTATAACGAGCAGATGCTTGTGTCCGGGGAGCGCCAACGATGCCAATATACCCGCTTACACGAGGGGTCAGAGAGATCCGAGAATCTTATACGCACAGGAAGGCATTGTTGCCCCCCCCCCCACATGTATACATATATATATACCTGTACACAATAATGTACAATAAAAGAGATTGGGGGTATAGACCCCGCGCGTCCAAGTGCAAGTATATATTGGGCCCATTACAACGGTACAAGTATACCATACAGTCCCGTGTTTTCTCTCTCTAATACATGCAGGACTATAATGTAACTATTACGTGTAGTATACACGTGTACATGGCCAATGGAACGAGGAAGGGAATACAACACACACGACACGAGCTTATAAGTATATTGTTGTACATGGCGAGCGGCCAATTTTAAGTGAATTCCGAAACTGGTTTAATATACGCCTATGTGTATATATAGCCAACGAGTAGAAGTTTACGGCGGGGGGGAAGGGGATGCTCAATTTTCGGTCGCACCGGATAATCTGTGTATATAGGCACATGAGGTCTTCTTCTTCTTGGTCTTTCTGGTTATTTTTCTTTTTTTTTTTCCCCCATTCTACTTTTTTTTGTTGGCTTGACCACGCATTGGGGTATATATATACATATTATACACTCATCCTGTTTTCTTCGTGAAAAAAGAGAGAGAGAGTAGGTAGGTATATATAAGGCCGTGAATGAAAGTTGAAAATATGGGAGGAGACGTTATGTTATGTATAGGTACTTACTCTATACCTACCTGCTCACCAGCCCACATTTCGGAGGAGACGTGTGAGTATAATATTATATACATCGTGAGGCCCTGTCGATTGCTCTGATGATTCTATTATAATATAGGCTCGGAAAGGTATATACATATTGGGGAGAAGCATTTGATTTATTTGCTTTTCCTTTTTTTTTCGGTCGCTCTTTTTGATGTCACGTCCAAATCATGTTTTTTTTTTTTTTTTTTCAAATTGCATTGATTTGTCCCCGATTTTATATGCATTGGTGATTACCCACCGTTTGTACACTTATACAAGAATAAACTGATCATTCGCAGTCTCTACTTTTAGATAAAAAAGAAAGTAATTCTTGGAAACTGATGAATCATTGGGGGGTTTGGAGCCAGGCACTCCCACAGTAAGTACTATGTTCACAGAAACACCACTGTTTGAGCTCTTATATGTTTGTAGGTATATACGTGTCGTTCATGACCAGATGTAGGTACTTTTACCTACTTTGCTCTTTTAGTCAAGTTAACTATCTCGCGAGCATCTCTATCTCCGGATGATCCAAAGTACCTATACATCGGCACAACCCGCAGCATCCCCTCATACCTTTTGAGGGTCGCGAACTTGTACTGGTCGAAAGAGGAGACTTTTTTTTTTTTTTTTTTTTTTCATCCATCCACATCAACGGCCACTCGTATTATACGTTGTCGAGGACACGTATATACATGCATTGTCGCACGCTTTTTACAATACCTACCTGTCCGCTCTCTCTCTCTCTCTCTCCGGGCATTTAATCAAACGTTGCACAACACGCGCATCCTCTCCGATTTGTATTGTCCGCGCATATAGCTTTGTCGCCGTCACACGAATTATACATACCTTCGTTTCAATTTATGACGCTCCGTATATGATTTATACACATCTCTCTCTCATTGTATACCTATATACACGTGTGTGTCCGCGCGTTACGTATTGTTGTTTTTTTTTTTTTTTTTCTTTTTTTTTTTTTTTTTTTTTTTGTCACTATTGTTGATGGCAGTGTTAAATTTTATCGCAACGTATCAGCAAGAAAATATGATTCGACTGAGAGTGTTGGATAAGGACTGATTTTCTTATTGTTGTTTTTTTTTTTTTTTTTCATTCTTTTTTTATTTTTTAGTTGCTCTCCTATTCGCACGCTGCAATAGTATAACACAGTGTGTCCCTATTCGAGGAAAAAGAGAGACAGATGTACTTTATACGCCCTACGTGATACTACATTTCACGAAATTACATGTATATATATATACTGGTGATAAATTTCCTTGACCCAACCTCTCCGGGTGTACCTACACTTTATTCCACGAATGATGTATTTATTATTGAATTGAACGCGCGATACTACCTGTATGCATGAATATGCGAGTGGTAAATTGCTCAAACGCAGCTCACACGTTAAAGCCGATTCAATTTTTTTTTTTTTCTTTTTCCAATTTTCCTGAGAAACGCGACCAAAACACTTGATTCAACCAAATGTATAATAATCAAGTTTAACTGGCAAATAGGGAAAAAAACCTACACGATATCGCTCCCAAAGAGAAAAGACTCTCGGGGGTATATATGTGTATATCCATATACGTATGCGTGCTCGCGGAATCAGCCAGACATGATTCCTGTCGTTTGTCTCCAGTTCGTTCCGACTCGTCGAAAGCCCATGCACATGGTGCACGGTATATATACGCGCGCCCATTGTACCCTCTTTTGCTTGTCCCCCCCCCCCATTTCTCTATATATACACCTTTTTTTTTGACATCTCGTACAAAACGGAGTTTAAATGATGAAAATACGCGGCGTCACCGGCTCTGTTTCGTGATTTTTTTTTTTTCCTTCTCCGCGATTGTTCCGTTCTCCTCGCGCTAGAGTTACGCCGACGTCTTTAAATGCCCCAGCTGGCTCGTAAGCTCCCCGGCCACTGTTGCTTTGACAGCTGCAATTTGCGCCTCATCGCGTACCATATTGAAAACACGTATACGCCATCGACGCGCGGAAAAAAAAAGAAAAGAGCACCCACACTAAAATATATTTTTTTTTTCATCAACGATTGACACGAGAATGCCGTAGAGAGTAAAACGTTTCTGTCATTGATTTCTTGCATTACGCGTGTTGAATCTGTGACAGCCTATACTTTTGTCGCTCCACAGTTTTCCTACATTGATTTTTGCCATTCAAAAGCGTCCAATTTAGTAAAACTGATTAACCACTAGATTCAGTTGTTCTTAAAACTCTTATCCACACGGCCACGACATAATTTTATAAAATTTCAACTGCACGATTTAAACGTGCTTACTTTACCACGCTTGGATTAACTAATTACACTAAACGGCAAATGATGATGAACAAATAGAGGAGAAGGGTATATGATATTTGTACCCTATATTGTGCTGCATTGTGTAGATCGATTGCTCCCGATAGTTTTGGCAAAGGACGGGAGGAAGTCGTTTCTATGCGTATAAAAAGTGTATATGGTCTCTCTTGCGTGCCGAGTAGCGTGTAGTCGGCTGTATCGAGACGCCGGATCACACGCATGGGGTTATACGTACACATGGGGGGAGTGGAGGGTATGGGAGCCGGGGTGACGTTTAACGAGCGACCTGTTGAAGATATAAGGTATATAAGTATAGGCACGATTCGGAAGACAAAAGCCAACGGCAAATCGGTGCCTTTTAAGCCGTTTCCCTTGCAATCGGTGCTGCACGCACGACATGAAGAAGGTCGGGGGTGGTGGGAGATTCTCGCGGCGATTAATTTGGCTCTGCAGCCATTGGACGTGGACAATGGGCCTCTAATTGGCCAGCGATTTCGGTGGGCTTTCAGGCGTGCAATTTTTCTTCCCCTCAAAGTGACTGACTGACATCAGATATGGAACAGCGCGTGCGAGTCGCGATACCTATATATATATATANACTCTGCGTACTCCGATGCCGGTGTTGTAAATCCTCGCGCAGTGTTGGATCGACGGGCAGTGCTCGGTTGTTTCGTTCAACCTGTAAACTCGCCGTGATTTTTTTTTTTTTTTTTTTTTTACAATTCATACCCACTTCTATAAAAAATCTCATATATTGTCTAAATTAATGTCGCTGTTTAAATAAAATAAAATCAGCTATCGGAAATTTTCGTTTTTGGATGGTCAAACTCTTTAATATTTTCGAACAAGTCATGCCTGGAAAGTGTGAATTTTTTTTCGTTCGTTATTATAATTACTTATTTGACTAATGTCCAAGTCAAAAACGTAATTGTCATTTTGCAATTTTGGAAATCCAGATAACACGTGTAACATTTGAATCGTATAAACAAATTCGACACTCGTGCCGTTGTAGGTGAAATCATCCGTAACACCTAAGCTTTTAATTTGATCGTTTCCAGATTTTTATGATCCGTTTCAGTAGTACGGTAATAACGAAAAAATCGAACCATCGATAAATAAGAAAAATATTTTAACGAGCTGCCTACGCTTAATAAACAGCAACTTCTATACTAATGGTCTCAAATTGACTAAGAATTCAGGCAATGGCTGTGTTATTTGAAAAAACTTTCGAATACTAATTTTTACGAGCTGTTAGTTTTTTTTTTTTTTTTTTTTTTTTTTTTTTTTTTTTTGCTGACGGAAATACAATATACGCTGAGATCGAGACATTAGTACACATTTTGCATAAATTTCCTTCGAATACGGTCCACCGATGCACGTATTGTTATTGGATTCAACGTGTTTGCGTGAGCAAGTTTATTCATCATCAGTTCATTAATTTTAGTTTTCAGAATCACGTTATCTGCACTTGAAAATTATCGGACGGTAATGACCTTAAAACTATCGGGAGAGCCTCGAAAGTGATAAACTATTTTTTAAAACGTAAAATATTCCTGATAAAAGGTCATTATCAAAATTTCTTTCACCTGATAGTTTATATCAATATTTTCAAGTATTGATTGAAGCAAAGTTGGCAATTAAACATCCACGCTTTTTTCCTTACAACAAATTAACCTTCGGTTAAATAAATTTTTGTATCAGTTTTAAATTCGTTTACCGGGTAGTACCTTTTTTTAAAAAAAAAAAATTCAAAATCGATATGTGGCCTCTTTTCTCACCAAATCAGTTGCGAGAGGACAAACGGAATAAAAAAGAAGGCAACGGAAGAGAGCGAAAGTAGCTGCTTCTGCTGTGTTATACTACAACCAAAAAAGGAGGGGGGGGGTATATCCATCCCATATATCTACACGTACCGAGATGGTCGAGCGAGAAAAGAAGGAAGAAAGAAAAAAAAGAAGAAGAGGAGCCGATAACCAGGTGGGCTCCGCTGTATGGAGAAACGACGCCGAGCAAAAAGAGATGAGGGGAGGGGGGCCCACTCCTGACGAAACGCCATTAATTACATATCATTACGCATAATCGCGCGTGATTTAAGAGGAACGAGAGGAGGGATCGAGCGAAAATCGTCGCTTTTGGTGCCCATACTCGAAGGAAAGGAAAAAAAAAAACAACCAACGTAGTGTATATCGACCGCTCCTCCTCCTCCTCCTCCTCCTCTTTGGGATCCTTCGATTTTTATTGCCCTCGACTTGTGTGGCGATTTCGGCTCCTTCGATTAGCTTATTTTTGCGTATAAATAACGGTATCTGGCCATATCCGGTGGTCAACTCTTTTTATTTTATTTTTTGCCTCTTCCACAGTTTCAACAGCCAAATAAGTTATATAAGCTCGAGGTTCTCAATTTGAGAAGAAAATGTTTTCCCCGAAAGGCCGCACAATCGTTGCAAGCGGGATTCCTACACGTTTTTGTTTTTATTTTTCCACCCAACAAATCTATTTGAAAAACACCCACAGGCCGCGCAATAAAAAAAAAAAAAAAAAACCTCGTACATAATCGTGTAACCACACTCAGACGAAACCAAGGATTTATATCATCCCAAAAAGGTATTTTTTTTTTTTTTTTTAATGCTTATTTGAGATTTTCTAAAACGCGGCGGAGGAAAAGAAAAGAAAAAGGAGGAATAGTCTGCCCCGGGGGTCTTTTCGCGTATAAATATTCATCGTGTCCGGCGATCGCCACCTAAGGAGTCATTGAACAGCGCAGGGGGTCCCCTTCATAAAAAAAATTATAATCGACGACGCGGGGAGGGGCGCGAAATTAGCAGCCCTCGCACATCATCCCTTTCGGTCAAGTGGAGACGTGTTATTTAACGCTCTGGACCCCGTGTACATAGCACTGCGAGACGAAAGAAGGAGAAAAAAAGAAAAAAAAAAGGGAGGAAATGGGAGCGAAAGAGAGGAACGCAGTCTTGTGCGTTCAGGGAGAGAAGGAACGAAAGGACGAAAGAGAGAGAGAGAGAGAGAGAGAGAGAGAGAGAGAGAAAAAGAAACATTACATCGGGGGAGATAGAGCCGGTGTGTGTAGTGCGTGCGAGCCTCGCACAACACGTCGTAGGTATATAACATACCATACACGTATACGTATACATAGAGAGGCGCTGCTGCCGGGACCTGAGGCCCCCAAAGGTATAGGCGCACTTGAGAGCCGGACCGGCAGTCCATCGCGGGCCCTCATCTCGTACGAACACGCGCTCTCCGCGCACTCCACCGTGTACATTTGTGTAACCCCTTTCGCAGCCCCTTGGCCCCACGAGTTTGTCCGTATATCGTTTGAAATCGGGGCAATTGAGATGGTTGTTCAGTGACTCGGCTGTGCACGAGAGGGAGACAACAATGCGTTGACGAGTAAGAAGAGCAGCGGCGAGCTCGTGTGATTCACAGAGGTGGTCGTTATCGGCGAGCGGCTAACGAGGTAACCCCGATAAGTGTGAAAATCAGCGGTAACGTGCAACGGAAGAGGAGTATAGGGGAGCAAAAAGGACGATGACGAGGAGCGACAGGGGGGGAGGGATAGGGCGCGGGTTGGTGCCCGGGTTGAGGCGCTCCTGCCGACAGGTTGCTGTCGACGCTACGGGGAAACGCGTCGCGGCCGGTCCGGGTGTGCTGCGGTGCCGCTGACGGCGCGACGGCAGGTGACGACGTTCACGTAATATACTATAATATATACGCTCCGTCGAGTTTCAAGTGCCAGTTTATACGCGGCTCGGCGAGTGGTCCTCTTCTTTCTCGTCAACCTCCACATATCTTGTGCCTGACACTTTTTTTTTCCCTTCTTTATACGCATCACCGGTAAAAGAAGCTGGCCATCGGTATAACCATCGTCGCAGCCGGAACCGATCGCCTCGATCCAAACACCGGCAAGGAGGAGAAGAAAAAAAATCCTTCCGGCTAGAAGGTCCTCGTTGCTTGTGCGTCCACGGAGAGGGACCATCGGGGGTGCGTTGGTGTAAAAAGGGGCTGTGGGGGGGCGAGCAAACAACCCGGGTCGCCGGGTGTCGGATTCCGCAGGACTCTGCGTACTCCGATGCCGGTGTTGTAAATCCTCGCGCAGTGTTGGATCGACGGGCAGTGCTCGGTTGTTTCGTTCAACCTGTAAACTCGCCGTGATTTTTTTTTTTTTTTTTTTTTGTGAGCGAGTACATATATATATATTTATATCCTGCATCAGCAGCAGCATCGGCTCGCCGAAAAACAAGACATATATGTGCACATGCTCCGTCGGAGGTGATGTAAGAGATGCGTTGCGGTGACATCGCTGTGGCCGTGATAGCCCTACTCGTACTCGGGCAGATCCAGAGCCCGCGACAGTCCAGGTAAGCCACTGATGGTGTTATTATTGCACATATTGTCGCTATATCTTGTCACATTATACTTGACCTATACGAGATAGTATAAGAACTTCTGATCGGGAGTACACTCGTACAAAAGTCTTGCACCAATTTGGGTTTCGAGTCTCGCTGTCTGTCGTAATGGTGTGTAAGTCAAAGGGCTGGCACTCGTAGAAAACAGTATTGGACGATACACAAAATTGACAAAGTACTTAAATCGTGCCAATGTCTTCATTGAACCTGCGGTGGTTTTTTGTTTTGTTTTTCCTTTTAATTGATTTGCGTAATACCTACACCTGGTAGGAGCATGTCAGCTCACCGTGAGCTGCACGCATGCCCCTCAGTAAACGAAACCCAACGCGAGAGAGGCCGTACCAATCAAAAACTCGAAATGAAATGAAATGAAAAAAAAAAAAAAAAAAAGGTATATACTTAAGAGAGCATAAAGAAATAAAAAAAAGGAAAGGTGCAAGTATATATATATACCGGACGAGGGAAGAGAGGCACGCCACGGTGCTATTCCCACGCGCTCGGGTATCGAAAAGTAACGCCTGCTCGTCGGGCCCGTGGCGCCTCCTCCTCCTCTACATTTACAATACCTTTAAACATGTAAAAATAAAAAAAAATCCAAGTATATGTATTACACTTGCTCCCATTTTTACAACGATATCCGCTCTACCGGTGTATATTATACGTACAGGCATCATCATTCATTGGCTCAATTGCCGGGTGGCGATTACGCGAACGAAAAAAAAAAACGAACGTGGCAATGCTGTTGCGCAATGGAGGATACGCATTATATGGCATTATATCCTCGCGGAAGCAGGTGTATAATATTGCGTGTAGGGGCAATTGAGTAAAATTAGTATAAAAATACATGCTTGTCCGGAGGGGAGGGGCGAGCACCTTGGTCTCGATATTCGATTTCGAGGGAGGAAACAAAGAGATGGGAAACACGAACCGCGGGCCTCTTCTTCTTTTTCTTCCTTTTCCACGAGGTGGTACGGCTGACGTCTATTTTCTGCACTAGTAGCTCCGACGAAGAGCCTCTAATGTAAACCCCTTCCGACAGCACGCGCCGGCTATTGAGATGGATCGGTACAGCCGAACGATTGGATTTTTTTTTTTTTTTTTCCTTTTTCGGAAAACGCTTTACCGAGCCATTTTTCCCTTCCCCTGAAACATGGAAAGTAATCGACGATCTCCCGCCGATGTGAAAAAAAAAAAAAAAAAAAATGTATAATCAAGGAATCAACGACCTCTCGAGCGTTTTGTCCATTACACAGCAGACACTGATAGCTGCGTATCTATCTGCATTAATGAATTTGAAATCTCCGTGTGTGGTGTCGTTGACCTTCACCGTGGGCACATTACAACGCAATTACTCGTCGCTTAGCCTCACAGATCACAATTATAATCATTCCGAGATGTATTTCATATCTGTGATGGACTGATGTATGTTAATGAGTTTAGTTTTAAGTACATCACGTGATCTTATTGATAAAATCGAAAAAACATATTTACCTACATATGTACCACAGGAATAAAGGAAAACGTTACACACGCGCGTAGTTGCAAAACGTCCCATCCCTCGGCTACATACTCCATATAATATGGGTACATGGCTACTCTTCGGTCTCGCGGACGCAATTGAGAAGTCAAAACGGAAGGGTGAAGTGCAGCGCGTGCCGCGAGCCCCGTCACGGCTTGTCACTCGTCAATCTCCCCGCGAACAATTGCGTCTGACTCCGAAACGCGTGCGCGCACTCAAACACACGTCGAGTACTCTTTTTTTTTTTTTTTTTTTTTTTTCATTTTTACACGTATGCATACATACGAGCGTATTATATTATGGTACGAAAGGGCCGCGCCAGAGCGTAGTATCACTTTATACGTGTATACGGTATACCTACCCCTCGCTGTGTATAATATACTTTTCAGGCGCGAGTGATTGCTTTCTCACTTTAATATTTTTTCATTCGCAAAGCAGTGCACATATGCCTCTCGTGAATGTCCACGTGTATATACTACCTTTGAGTGACGTGCTCGTTGTTTTTTTTTTTTGCTTTTGTTTTACGACTGAAAAAACACGCGGCTGGCATTGTCTTCAATTAACATTATCATGCAAATAAGCGATACAGTTGTTCCTTGGCAATAGCGTATACTCTTATTCTCCGGAGGAAAAGAAAATTTCCCCGTCGGAAGCTCTAACGTGTATATCTGTAACGTGACGCGTTGCGTAAATATATACGACCGGCTAAATCCATGATATTTACAATCCATTAATTCCCGGCCCATTTATATTCCCATTAATCATACGAGAGCGCGCGTGTACGTTGGGTGTGGGTATTAAATGTATATATGCCATTAATCGTCAAACTCCAATGGCACCTTCAGAGAGCCGAAATCAACGCGAGCGAGTTTCCGCCGATAAATCCTTTGCCTCGTTGACCATTTGAATAAACAAAACTAAAGCGATATACCCCCACAGCATATAATCAACTCTTTGCACGGTGTACACGTGTATATATGTACCTCCTCGGTTGCTCCAGCTGTAGGTACACTGATTTATGTCCGCCGATCGGGTAGCCACTCGTCAAGATATATACTCTAGGCGCCGCTTTTTTTTTTTCTTTTCAAGCCACAGTTGGTAAATTTTACTCCGCTCCTTGCCGCGCGTGTTTATATATACATTTGGTATTGCGTCGAGTTAACACCTGCGCCGCGGAAGGGCTCGTTAATTCCGAGGCTAATTAAATCCAGAACTATATGAGTTTTTTTTGTTTTTGTTTTCCTATATACGTGTTGGACAGAATTAAATATCTCGCTATGTGCGGTATACGGCCGAGTTGGACATTTGCTTTTACATGCGTCGCTTTGTTTATTCCGTACATAATTATACAGTATGGGTTACATACACCGAATAATGTTTATGATGTGCGATTTATGCTTTGGCGTGTACATATGTGATATTTTCAAGTCGCGGAATGTTTGGTATGAAGCGCTTTATACCTAACACATGTAACGCGTGTTTGATTCATATGGGTGAATTCCTACGGCTCTATTTGTAGGGTAGACCGGCAATTTCGTATAATTAGATGAGAGCAAAGCGACACGCGGTTATATTAAGCGCACTCCGTATATTACATACTTACACCTGCGCGTTGCACGTGCAAGAAACGCAGAAACAAGAATCTATAATTTCGCCGGAGGTATACAACACGAGGGAGGTAGGCTCGCGCCATTACGCAAATTGTTTGCCGGCCTCGTGTACACATCCCCGTGCACGACGTATGTACGAGCGAGTGGCTCGAGGATGCTGTATCGTAATAATAATAATAATTATAATAATAATAATAATAATAATAATAATAATCATGTACCTGCAAGGAAAAGTAAAAGTCGAGAGCCGCGCACGGGCACGAGGTATATCCCTTGAACATTAAATCGCCATCAATTCCGAGCCAATGATCATTTTAAAGAGCCCAGCGACAATCTGTACATGCATACACGCTGTGTGCGTGGAAAAGCGAAAAGGTATAAAAGAAATGAAGGTCCCAGGAGTAAAAGCTTACAAACAACAACAACAACAAGTGCGCCAAAGCAGCCGGCGCTAAAATATCGTCGGTGGCGATGAGAAGAAGGAGAAAAGGGGCCCTCCCGCGGCGCGGGGAACCCCGGCGTCTTCATCCTCGTTGTTGCGGGTCTCTCTCTCTCTCTCGGTAGCCAGCATATCGCGCGGCTACATTTTTATTAAAAGGCCCCGCTTCCATGTGCACACCTATAAGACATGGGCTCCTTTGTGTCCGGAGGATAACTGCGACTATACCCGAGGGAGTAATGACGATGATAATTTAAGAAAGCCCCCACCCCCTTGAGTATACCATACGTGGTTTACGAGCCCGCGCACCCTTTCATTAATATACTTGCGCGCGCTTGTTTCGTGTATCCCCCTTTTTGTTGTTGTTGTTGCCGGTGATTACATTCCCTTGAGAATCCGTCGGTGTCGCGTTCGTTGCCGGTTCCGATATAATTCATAACTCCTTGTCCGGGGGAATCGGGAGTTGTAAAAACCGATAGTACGGTCAGAGTCGATTTCCGATTTTCTGGCGAATCACGCGCGGCGCGAGAAAACCTACTCCCCGCGTTTTTTCGTCGGCACTGCTGGTAATACTCGCTATACTTGTACAAGTTACCCGAGAGAGAGAGAGAGAGAGAGAGGAATCGGTTACCTTATACCGCGTGCGAGGGCGGGGAAAGCCGTGTACGAAAGTTATCGCTGCCGATCTGACGCGCTCGGTGACGGCGAGTGACCTCGTTACTCCTCGAGCTCCCGGCTACCGATTTACGCACCTCGAAGGACATCGCACGATCGAGGCCTTCTCGGAAAATTTTGGCCCCAACGATGTTTCTCCAACCACCTCCTCCCCCCTTTTTTTTTCACCAACCTTAAATTGAGATGTACGTGCTACCGATAACATCTCGCGACCTGAATTTTCAGGCGGCTACGCAGATCACAATGTATATTCCGATGATGAAGAAGACAAATTTAGTTTTTGGTACCGAGAAGGTGGAAGCAGAGAAAAAAAAAAAAAACGTAAAATGTATACAGCTAATCGAGCACTCGTTCGGCTCATCATCGGTGTCAAGTATACTTGTACTTATTAAACCAAGGCAGAAGCCGTGAACGCATGTACTCACACACATCACAATAACTTGAACAGAGAAAGAAAGAAAGAAAGAAAGAAAGAGAGTATATTTATATGTACACACAGAATGGAGATAAGAATCGGGAGGCGTAGTGGGCCAAAAAAGAAATCGCGCGTGTGGGAACCTCCTCGCGGGCGCACTCCCTCTCTGTGGTATGTATGTATGTATGTGTACACCCTACAATAGGTATATAAATATATACGTATGGCAACCTGTGGCGAAGGGCGTGTTACGCCGCGTCGCTACACGTGTATAGAATGCAACTCCTTCCTTTTTTTTTCGTCCTCCTCCTGCATCGGTTACAATGTATAGGCACAGACACACACACACATACATCCGTGCGAGGATCGATCGCAGGTATACATTGCAGGGTATTTTGGGCCCACTGCTTCCAAAGTGAATTCGAAAGACGAAAAATCCTAGTATAATGTATATATAGGAACATCGTTGGAACATACGCAGGGAGGGACACTTGCGCGGCCGAGGAAGATTTTTGCGAGGGCAGAAGGAGAGGAGAAGATTCGCCGAAAATCCAATTAAAATAACCGAGGCTCTTTCTCTCTCTCTCGCGTTTTTTCTTTCCCCCTCGCGAGCTGGGTACACATACAAAAGCGCTGCTGTTTCTTAATACAAAGCTCCTCGCAGGTATAGGCCGGAAATAAGAGGGACAAAAGCTACGGGGATTTTAAATTGCGAGGTAGAAAAAAAGCGGGGCGGGGGGTTGCTGTCCAAAAGGAGTAAAAAAAAAAAAAAAGTGGGAGGTAGACCAAGGGAAGAGAGAGCGCCATTAAAACATACACATATATATATATACACGCCCACCCCCTTTGCCTCGTTTTTTCCCTCCATCCCGGCGGAGATTCCTCGGCTCGTCCTTTGCGCCACACTCCCGACCGCGCCGACCCTATACTTTGACGCGCACGCGTGACGAGAGAAAAAGATACACTTGGCTCATCCTTTTTTTTCCCCCTTGGGTGTTTTTGCTCCCCAAATGTGGTGCTTCAGGGGGGGGGGACTTGGAGGAATTCGGCCCTATTGTCGACCGGTGACGCGCGGTGTCCATCTCTTCCCTCTCGATTGATCCAACCCACCGAGCCACCACTGCCGATTTCAATTCATGTGGAGCATTTTTATTTCCGCAGATAAACGAGAAAACGTAAAATCGGGGCCTCGTGATGATTTTGTTATTGGAAAAGCGCAAATCTCCGATTGCTCCTGGCGTCAATTAACATCGCGATGTAAGTAGAAGAAAAAAAAAAAAAAAAAAAAAAAAAGGGCAATCAAACAATTAAGCGACAACTCGGGGCCGTGTGCCGTAAAAAAACACAATATGGTCATAATCATCAACGACGCCGGGTCCTATATAAAATACTTTCGGCGCCTTCGACGAAAAAGGGAATAAGAGAAGAAGGTAAAAAAAAGAGCAGAGGGAGATAATCCAAGCGTCGACGCGGGCGGGCAATTTAAAATCCATAACCGCGGAATCTGCACTCCCGGGCACATCCTCTCAAAAAAAAAAAGAGAGTATCAGCTCGTGAAAGGCTTGGATTTCGGGTATAATTTTTTACTTTTTCATTCGTACGTGTCCCCCCCCCTACTTTGGGGTGAGCAAAGTCTACTGTGGAAATCGTGACGTTTTTGGCCTCGTGTTGGATTCGTTTAAATTGCCGAGCTTATGTTTTCCAGTAGTACGTATTTTACACCTGGTACTTCACTTGCGTCCCATATCCACATTTCACTCCTACTAACTCTAATTATCCTAACCGAGGCCTGCCAGATCTCAAAAATCTCCTTTTACAACTATATGGCATTAAAAATATAATTGCTTATGAATCCTTATCAACGTATAGCATTTTGCTTAGTATCATATCATACATTAATAACACACCTCAGTTTGGTCTCTTTCGCACCGAAGTATTATCTCGATGTAAAATTATCCTGTACTTAACTATAAGGACAGATCTATAGGGTCACAGGTTATCGACACATGCCGTCCAAAATGCCGGTCTCACCATACTTTATCACCACGAAAAAGTCCGCACGAGGTGTAA
This sequence comes from Copidosoma floridanum, assembly GCF_000648655.2. The sequence goes on along the minus strand of NW_019379522.1, from coordinate 3,180,496 downwards.
GTGTACCAACACACCTCCGACGTTATTACAACGGCGGCTGAAAAAAAAAAAAAAAAAAAAAAAGAAAGAAAGAAAGAAAGAAAAGGAAAAAAGGGTCGTGCGCGCAAACACCATAATTTCCCGTTTTAATGTAATTATCGCGCACCGTAACCCGGCCCCATTAGCATCAGTTCTCTAAATTTAATTAGGCTCAATTTGTCCCTAGGGGGGAGAGAGAAAGGAAAAAAAAAAATCAAAAAATAAACGCCGAGAGCGATCATTATCGGGTGCATTTCGTAACGCCAAAGCTGCCACGCCATCGCGGTTGTTATCGCCATTACGCGCACTTAACGTCGCCGCGGTGTCGTGTCCTGCCCTCGTTCTTGATTTGCATACCCAAGTGATTTACACTTCCTCCTCCCTTACCTCCCCCCCCCTATAAAAATAATTTTCCCTTTTTAATAACACGGTGACGGTGCACCGTAATCCATACGCGTGTTTATTGATTTTATGAAATTCCGTGTTTATCGGCCAACTCTCGTTACTTAATTACTTACACATACGGGCTATCGCGGTTGTACCGATACGTGTATAACATGACCCGTGTGTGTATATATATTATCCTCTTTCCTCGTGGGAATCGGCACCTTTTCGTGCAACGTTTAATTGACACTCGAGAAAAAAAAACAAAAAAAAAAAAAAACAGAAAAAGGCTCAATTATCGAAACTCTGCGCATCCATCGTTGCCCAATATGTATATAAATTAAGATCTATCTGTTTCCCCGTTGAAATGAGCGCAGATAAAATTAGGGCTCTCGAGTAACGTATCGACAAAAAGGAGAAGAAGAAGAAGAAGAAGAAAAAATCAGGGGGGCTTTTCGACGCGCCGGTAGCATAGGCGTCTATTACAACATATACATAATATACCTATATGCCGAATACGCATTGTATGCACACTTATTCCCTCGGGAAGCAATAATATTCCTGTGTCGAAGGGCGCGTATAGGTAGTCGTCGGCCAGGCCAATAATTCTCGAGGCGCCACAGGTATACGGAGTTTTCGCCACCCTGTCCCTGCAGTAAACGCGCACACCTACCTGGGTAACACGGTTATACGGGCATACCCCGCAGGGAGAAAAGAAGGGATCATCAGATGCCGAAGATAGTATCGCCGGGGGCCCATACGGTTAAAAGCCTCCGTGTGGAGTGCCGCATTTATATATAGCGTCAGAGAAAGAGAAAGAGAGAGAGAGAGAGCTTATATGGGGGAAACAATAACTCAGCGCTCGTTATGGCTTATATATGTGTATACATATATATAAATGTGTGGCACGGCACTCGCAGTCGACCTTCTTTTCTCCCTCCCTCTCTTCCGCGTCTCTTTCGTTATTGTGTTCTCCCTTCGGGCTATGATGGGTTTTTCACGCTTATATACTTTATCCACAGCAGCGGAGCTTTTGCCCGACTCACTCGGACGCTTCTTCTTCCTCTCGACCGTTCTCCCATGCACCATCGAAAACAATAATGGCCCCTCCGAGTGCGAACAATAATTTTTTTTTTAACATCAGCATACACGTGGCGTATATACGCATCCCACGTTGAGATTATAATATACAGGGTGCACAGGACGCGCTCGATATAATCTGCAAAAATGCGCGAAGAATTGTACGGACATGTTATGCGGAAGATGCGTAAACGAGAGGGGGAAAAAAACAATTCCGCCAGCCAAACTCCTGTCGCGTTGCCCGAGAGACCGTTACGGTAAATATTCGTCCTCGGAAAGGTCACCGAGACAATGTACCTTTGGACTATTCATCATCTCTCCGAGCGGTGGGCGCGACGGAGGAAAAAAAAGAAGGTATAGGCCACGAGTCCCGCTTGATTTTCCGTGGAACCGTGTGTACTATATTACAGTGCCGGAGATATTGTGTCCGTAGGATGTGCCCGAGTAGGTAAATTTGAATACAAGAGATGTAGTATTTATACCTGGATTCGCCAAAAGTGGGTTGCTCCTCCTCCGCGCGTAAGACGGCAAAAGTAGGCAAACGGCCTCTCCGAGCTTTCAAGCTGCCAAGGATGGATCGAGCGCGGTTTTGACTATCTAGAGAAACACATGCCGATGTCACGGCATAGAGAGACGAGGGAAAAATTAATGGAAGAAAAACTTTTCTCTCGTAAGTATACTGTACTTGGGATATATTTCAGAAGTAAGTCCTTATCCATCGATCTATATAAAACCCTGAGATTACTGTGTTCAATTACGTCACACAATCACGTGCACCCGCTACACGAGTTTCGACTCGTGATCTGTAAGCATATCAACTGCAGAGCCCGGCGGTGCATATATGAACACGTGTAATCCACACCGTTTGTGCCACTTGTGTGTATTACATGCGCGCACTCAAGTGCTGGGAAGATTCGCACATTAATTTTAACGAAAAAAAAAAAAGTGGCACGACATCTAACAGCAATGATACGGCTATACTTGCAAGGTGATGTATATGCCATACAGATTACTCCGTTAGATAAATAAAATGTAGAAGAGTATTTTTATGTAACGCCTCGACGGATGAAGCAACAAAACAGCCTGACGCTTAATTTTACAATTTCATTTTATGTACCTCGTACACAAGTACATTGTAGGTGTTCTTTGTGTTCGCTCTTCTTGTATAATGTGTATATACGTTCAAGTTCTGCACAGTGTATACCTATCCTATTTACACATCCGATTACCAAGACAACAACAAAAATAAATAAATAAATACATACAGGTTGTTTCACTCTGATCTGTACATATGGGTATGTCCAATGATATTTTCAAATCTTTGAAATCCATGAAATGACCTACATCTCGTGATTAGTAATGCCACTGGGTTATCGCCTGATTATTCAGCTTTTACATGCATCGAAGATGGCAAAAATATAAAGCAAACAGGAGGGGAAAAAAAAATAAAATAAAAATGAAAAATACGAAACGGGAGTTGTGTAATATAGAGAAAAAAAGGAATATGGCATCACGCGAAATTCAGAGAGTCTAACGAGCTGATGCCTATCTGGGCCCATCTTGGTGGGATGGGAGAAAAGGGGGGGGGGGATAACGCGCTCGTATACACACATGAGTCACCTGTGGCGAGGAAGCTGTTCGCGAGCTTATTTCGTCGAATTCTTAACGCGCGGCAGCCAAGTCCCACATACGCGGATGATCTGTATCCACCCAGAGAGGGATTGTTCGTGAAAAAACGGAAGGAGCTAAGTGTACCGATCTCAAACCGATTTATTGCGCCATGAAAGGTAAATAACCAGTATAATCACTAAAACGCGAAGCAAGGAAGAGTGTAAATGTGTATAATTATATATGTGCACTTTTGCTACAGCACTGCACGAGCTGCACTTGTTGCCAATGTTGCCGCAAAGTGAAGTTACAATGCATACATAGATATGTTCGATCTCGGACAAAAGCTCTCCCATTGTATAAGTATGTTCCTGTAGACGCATTGAACAAGTCGATGCACATAAATATACTTGCACGGAGTCCAGATGGATTTACGGGCACATTTGCGTGCATTTATATACCGGGACGGTGTATATATATATGGTAGACAGGTTGCACAGCTGACCACTTATACTATATGTACCGTGCATTGCTCTTGTACACGTCTCCTACATGTAAGTATATAATATATGTGTGATGCGCGAGAACGGAGAGTGGAGTATATAGGTATACATAATCGTGCCCTTATTCCTTTCCCTCTTGATTTCCTTTGCTCGCGAGTAACGCAAGCTCGCGCATATATATATATATATAGGTACACGCAGCGATGCCACCATACACGTGAGTAACGTAATACGACTCACCCCTTTTCTGTCTCTCCTGCACTGCACGAGTATATATATACGTGTATGTACGCAGCTGTACTCCTTTATACACTTATATCCACGTAAGGACGAGAGTTCCCTTTTAAATGGCGTGTGTATTTGGTGCCAGTGTGCTCTCCTTGCCTCTGTCTTCCTCTCGCGGTATGAGGACGATTTATGGCTCGCTCCCCGCGAGACTGTGCGAATCTCTCTTGGGCCGGACTTTGGGCTCACTTTGCCATTCTTTCCCCCGACTTTTATTCCCTTTTTTCTTTCTTTTCTTATTTTTTTTTTTTTGTTTGTTCGTTTCTGCGTCGGGGGGGGGGGCGACGGACAACGGGCTTTGATCTGCCTGAGAAAATGAACTTTTGCTGCCGCTGCCGCGCGGAATGATGATACGTATACCGTACTTACCTGTACTTTCTTCTTTGTTCCATACAGGTGCCTTCCAAAGTAACAGCGGACTTGTCTGTACTTGAAAGATTTTTTTGCTTTTTGCTCTTTGTTTTTGACCATAAGTTTTAACAACCACAAAAAAAAATAGCTCTCAAGTGCGTGTATTGCAAGGAGATCATGCAAAAGGCGTCATTGTTCCAACTTTGGCGGTCCTCGAAAGCGTATTTATTAAAATAAAGTTTAATCTAAACTTTTCGAATGCGTATATGTCCAGAGATGAAGTGTACAACTGTAATTTAAACGCGTCCGACCAGTAAAAAAAGGGCACAGAAGAGCCACGGGCGTCAAAAACTCGTCGCGAGGGGAGTATATATAATTTTTTCCCTCTGACGCGTGATCTAAGCCAAATCTGACTCTCCCTCTCTCTCCAGAGGGCAGCCAATCTTAATAAATAGCCGAAAGAGAAGAGGCCGAGAGGGTGTTATTTCGACGCAATATTCAATCCGTCGCTTTCAGCGGAGACGAGATCGGCCCATGTGTATATATATATATAAACACATGTACGTAATACACTGCACGAGTGGAGAGAGAGAGAGAGAGGGAGAGCCGCGTGAGAAACCAGAGGAATAATAACATCTCAGAGCCGCGGGCCCTTCTCTCGCATGGCTTCATCTTATTCCTCTCGGTTTTTGTTTCTCCCTTCTCTGGAATCGCGTGCCCGCGTATCTCGTTATTATTATTATTATTATTTTTTTTTTTTCCATCATTACCGTAATTGGAGAGAAAAATGCCAAGTTGGCTGATTTCCGTACAGATATCGCTTTTAGTTTCGAAGAAGGTGTCTCCGATGATATTGACGACTTGTATAATGGCCATATGCCGAAAGTACCAAGATTATAGGACGGAGGATTATCCTCCTACCTTTTCTCTGTCTTCTGATGCCCAGCAATGATCTTTTTAGCTCTAACCGACCCCCCCCCCCCCGAAGATCTTTTAACGTCTCTGTTGGAGAGGAAATCGGCACTCGTGTGTACCACAAAAAAAGATCCCACGCTCGGTCGACGAAACTTGGGGGAAAAAAAAAATATGCCGATCGTCGGTGGATCAGCACTCGAAAAAATTCGCTCTCGATAAGCAACCGGGTGGGTTAATTGAATTATTGTATATGTATATGTATGTGGGAGAGGATGAGTAAATTATATTCCCATGGCAGGAGAGTCGATAAAAAGGGACGGGGCGCTCCGTAAAAACCCCCGATATGGCCGAAAAATTCTCTTATAATCCCGGGACCATAAAAATAAATCAGCTTATCGGCAGACGCTCCCTCCCTCCGCGACGCGCATACCTCAGATCGATGATCTCCACCGCATATATATATACGCATCGAAATCCCTTTCTTTCTCTCTCTCTTTCCTCGCACGGGAAAGGATTTATCTTCCGTATATATATACAGTGGGTACAAGCGATCGACCCTCTTCCGATGTATTCGCGACCGGACGCGATATATATACCGAAGCGAGAGATCGGCCGCGTCGATTGGCTCGATGCCCATCGCTTCAGCCGAGGGAAACCAAGAAGGGTTATTGTTTCTGGCTCCTCTCCTAGATTACAAATTGCCCCGCTTGTCGGTCCCCGTCATCTGCTTCCATTTGTCCATATATATATAACTCGACTTTTTGTTTGTTCTCTCGATCGCGTAATGCAGCGACAGTTATACGTTTATCAATCAGTTATTACCGAGTAACGATCAAATCGGCATTAAAACACGGAGGAGAAAAAAAAAGTACCTATACAATAGCCTCTGGCATGTAATTACACCGATCGATTTTCCGATGGCGCGCATTATATATATGTATACCATTCGATTTTCCCCTCCTCTGTTATATTTGAGCACTCCATCGGACGATAATATGCACATAATACGCAATAAAGGAGGAGGTGGAGGAAAAGGTCGTTCGTCGCGCGATAAAAGTCCGCGTAATGTGACACTAGTATGTGCGCCTGCACGCAAGAAGTATAAACGTCGATAGGTAATAATATAATGGGACGAAACGCCCCCCGTAGATCGTTAGCCCGTGATTTTTCTCTCCACCCTCGTGTACACGCGCGCTTGTGTGTGTAGATCGGTAAGCGCAGGCGCCTATGTACACGCGAGGATATGATAATGCGCGCGAAGAGCATCGTGTATATGATAATTTCGAGACAAAGGCCGGATTGTAAATTGAATCTCTTGGGAGGGCTGTACGTTCATGCGAGCGAGGTTGGCGCATGCGCCGGGAGAAAGAACACGCCTACCGATAGATGTAATCCAGCCCAGCTCCGGCCCACGAGAGTGAACGTATGGTACTTACATGTGTATATGTATGTGTACGCGCTGCGGAGAGCAATGGATCACCGAGTGAAAAAGCTCGCGATTTCGTGCCCTATCGCCGAGCTGTGTACGAAGAACCGATCGATCGGTCGGCCGATCGGTATTGCACGCGCGAGTGTATGCATATATGTGTTTGACGCCGAGACGAAGGCGATTGTTGTGGCACACGCGTATACACTTTGATCGTCGAAACGAGATCGAAACCGATTTATGCGCGTGCCGTGCGACGATTTTATTTTATACGCTTCTTTTCTCCGCGCCGACGATCGGATCGATGATCTTACGTGCAACACGGGAACTTTGGAGCGTTTGGGTGGTCCTTGGCGTTTTCGATCCTTTGTACGCCATTTACTTGCGTATATACGTGCTCGCGAAAAGGGAGATCGGTATATAGTAGTAGTACCGATTTCTCGTTTAACGCGCGAAAAAATTTACGATCGAAGCGCGTATAACCCGAAATCTCAGGTTCCCTCGCTCTACATAAACATACGTACACCTATTGGCGATTAATGTTGTTCCCGAATAGCGTTAATTCCATAAGTTACGCAAATGAAAGCACGGTGGTAGAGGGGTAACCGATCTAAAATCAAATAAAATCGCCCGCGGCGCGCGATGATTGCCCGTTCGCAGCAGCTTTTAAATTTTAATCCCGCGTCCAGAGAGAGAGAGAGAGAGAGAGAAAAGGCACGATCGCCAAATGGCTTGTATACCTATTAGGTATGTACAAGGAGAGCTCACCGTGTATATAGACGGCAGCTGGAATGCGGGAATCGCGCGCGATGCGTATACGCTTTCTATTTTCTCGCGGGCAGTCATCGTGATAATAATAGTAATAATGACAACCGGGAGACAACCATGAGCGCGCAATTATGTTACATACGTGGCTTTTCTCCTCAATTTTTTCGAAGGATTCAACAAGCGGCGTTCAAAAGTAATTACCAAATAAATACACCGGGAAAGAGTCGAAAAACCATTAGGCTCACGCGAGACTTGACATATAGGTGTACCCATATTATACTCATGAAACAAGAAACACACGTGCATATTGTACAGGCTGCAACCCCCCACGGGTGGAGGAAGCTCGTGTTATCTCGCGTTGGTACATGACAAAGCTGATGCCCCTCCGCGTTGGCATTTATAATATATTCCAAGAAAGGAGGTGTCCGGAAAAAAAAAAAAAAAACGCGCTCGCACAAGTGCCGCGGGAGAAGAGCGTATGATTAATGCGAGCGCGGCCGCCGGCCATCCTCCGCACGGATTACCATAATTTCTGTGTTAACATTTCACTCGACTTTGCGCACGTATGTGGTATATGTATATNTGTACACGCAAACGTACAAAACTCGTTTCCCCCTATACACGTACATTATATGCATATACGCACGTATTTATCTCGGCGTCTCAGCACCAGCAGCAGCACGTCGGTTTTACGGTGGTGGCTATATTATATATATATATATATATATATATATATATATATAATATAGCCACCACCGTAAAACCGACGTGCTGCTGCTGGTGCTGAGACGCCGAGATAAATACGTGCGTATATGCATATAATGTACGTGTATAGGGGGAAACGAGTTTTGTACGTTTGCGTGTACAACAAACTGCCCTCGAAATTATACTAGGCTCGGAAAGAAAAGAAAGAAAAAAAAGGCTACGTTTCGGGAGTATAAGTGCGTATACCATGGACTTTTCGCACCCGCGTGGGAACTTAAGTGGCGTTTGTCCCCTTTTTTTTCTGTCTTAAATGGTATAGTAATGTTTTTATTGACCAATAACATGGCTTTTACTTTTTTGTCGGGTTATACTTTTGGCAATGAACGCGATCAATGCGAATTTAAATCACGCAATGCTCGAACTTGTTTTCATGGTTTATACTCTCTCTCTCTCTCTTTGATTTTTGTCAAACTTGATTGTTTTTTTGAAAAAAAAAACGGAAAAACCCTTTCATACCCATATACTAATTAACCCATGACTTTTGTGCAATTTCATGCTCAAGAGTCTACCGATCAGACAAACCGAGGATCGTTGTTGAACCAAAGCCGTCACAATAAAACGTGAGATCGGGAAAACAAGGTCTTCCCCACGAAAATCCAGTCCGACCAATCAGTGCCGTAAACACCGCGTTACTCAGCAACTTTTGTCCTCGGTTATCCTCGAACTGTAATAAGCGACTGCACGCACGTCAAAAGATACACAACATCGATGGGATAAAAGACGAAGGACGCAGGAGAGGGAGGGATATCTCGAGGCGATGGCTCGTATCTCTTGTCACTCGGGGCTTCTCGTTTAATTCGGTGACGCGCGCACTATCATCTTCTCTCTCTCTCTCTCTCTTTGGTGATAGCGCGTCGCCGGTAATTGGCTGACGATTATCGAAAAAATCGATCGGTCGAGAGGTTTTTTTTTTTTTTTTTTTACTTTTCTCGCTGCACTGTGAGAGACGCGATTATTGCGAAGAAACTCCGAGTACTGCTCCAACTGTCTTTATTTCAAAATATTTAAAGACTAGTCGAAGAATCGTAGTCATATACGCTGGTCATTGAGATGAAAAACAACTGCTTCGAGAGAGAGAGAGAGAAAAAAAAAGTACAGTTTCACCTGTCCGCAGTACGAACAAAAGGGAACCACCTCAGTAAATTATTGTAATGTATGATACATTTGTACGTACGGTATCTATAAATATTTTCCCACGGAATGTACTCTCCAATAAAATCTTGCATCAGTGCAACGAGGGCCCTTTTAATTAGCTGATCGACGCATCATCGCGGTGTTGATGTTGATTAAAAAGAAGAAGAAAAAAAAAAGTAAAAAGGTTAGTTCCTCGACGCTGCGCACCACAAATCAAACATCATGATTTTCAAGAGCAAAACACGCGCTCTCGATGTGATAATCTCACAAAGTGACGAAGGTAAATGAAATTAAAAACCATATATATAAACCAAAGGTTAAAAAGGCATTCATAGATTCGTATCTCCGAAACAATATAGCTATACATGCAATAAGCAAAAAAAAAAGAAAAGGGGCATCGAGTATTATCCCCCTCGAAGAAGGGTACTCTCGGTCTTTTCGTATACACAAACACGGCTTACATTCAATAGTTCCCACAGAGGATCGGCTTATTGAGCAGCGACGAGGCAACTTTGAATACAAGCCAAAAAAGAAAAAAAAAACAACAACAACAACCTATAAGTATCAACCCCATTCGCATTAAATAACGCATCCGCAGTGACGTTTGCGGGGCTTAGCCCCCCCCCCTCCCCTCAACGCCCCGTATTACAAGTGTACGGTCGAGAGGTATCAGCAATAAGAACAACGGGATGTATTTATACAGACCCTTAATCCTTATCTACGCGTATCGCTGCAGTGCCCGCCGCTCCGACGGCATATTACACCGCGAGCTGTTTTTGCTCCCATGTATATTACTCGGTGGGTCGTACACTCCCTCTGTACCCTTTAATACGCATATATACATATGCACTACTTACCCTTCCCCGTGTAAGTATATCCGCGGAGATATATATCTCGCTATTGCACGGATGTGGGTCCGTATAGAGGGGCAATATTTATCGGCCCTGTCTATTATTGGGCCAACAGGTATACAGTGAATGCACTTTTGTTTTTTTTTCCCGAATAACCATTAGTCCCCTCGTTCCCTCGGAATTGAACGCGTGTACGGCACGTACAAGCAGCAGATACTTAAATACATATAAACATTATACCGTGCGGTGCGTACACGTGTTTTTTTTTTTTAACTTTGCGGATTATGCTAATAATGGCACAAGGGGAATATCGTTGCTCGTGTACTCGTGATTGACGGACAATGGTCTTTAGGGTGCACAAGCGCGCGTGTACGTCGCGAGATAAGGAAGTTTTTTTTTTTTTTTTTTTTTCGTTGTACTTACACGAGCATTATAGTGGGAAAAGTCTTTGAATCAATGTTATTATATATCTTTATCAACGAGGCTCATGCGGTTAATCGATCAAACGAAATCGATTATAACGTATATTATTTACTCCATTACGGTCCTGGTTTCTTCAATGTCAGCCATTAAAAAGAGAGAAAGAAAATCATGGATATCTAATGGCTCGTAATGTCAAATGTTATTACTAATAACGAATCGAGGATATTTGCCCTCTTACATCAAATTCGTATTGGGTGTACATAAACATATTATGACACTATACCTGTAAAGTGGAATCTTCCTCATATACATTCTCACGTACCGGTATACTATACCTGCACCGTGCAATAAGGAATATAATGTGTATTTTTGCTTGTATCCTTGGGGCAATTTAAAAAAAAAAGGACATAATATAATAGGGTAGGCGGAAGGGAATCTTTTACCGCTTCTCTGCTGCGCGCACGTTATTACACCCTTACGTGTGTATGGATCGCTTCTGACGGTAGCGAGGAAAGTGCAGTAATTTCGCAAACCCGGAGGCTAATACATCTTTGTGCCGGTAATTTTGCCTTTCCGAGGCATCGATACTTCGTTGCATTGCGTAATGTATGGGAAGAGAGAAGGAAATATGGTTCCAAAACGATTCTTTGCTCGAGCGAAATGTAAGTATGTGCGTTGCACACTCCACTAGCGATCAAGTACATTTAGTATTTTAGTTTAATCACGGACGGTTGAGCCGATGAGACGCGTCTCTTATACACATTAGCCGTTTTGATCTCGAAACTTATGCTTTTTCCTGTACAGTTTAACGGGAAGGCGTAGTAAATATTTCCAGTTTATCTCGAAAAGTGGGGAGATATTCGTTCATTCGTTTTTTTATTATGTTTAAATACTATGATAATTTTTGTTACACCGCGAATTATTTCTTAACGCGTGTAAGTTTTGTAAATAAAATTCAGTAGTATACATAGTGGGGCTCACACTGTACGTTTTCTCCCTTGAATGCTTACATTGATCATAATATTTCTGTAAGGTAAGAGACGAAACCGTGAGTATTGCTCGTAGTAGAGATGGTCACACATTACAATAGTTCGGAGGAAGCCCTCACAATCGGAAGAATTTGCAAACAGATGACAAACAGGACTCATATACATATGTGCATAGAGTTGCAGCCAAGAGAAAAAGAGGGAATTACATTCCAAAATGATAAAGTCGCGTATTTACTGCTCGCGCGCCCCGATAATTAATAAATACCCAGCCGATATGTATCACAAGCCGGCAGCTGCATTGGCGCCAACTTCCAGTTTTATTTCTAGCCGCGTTTTCTCTCTCTCTCTCTCTCTCTGCGCGTACATACACTATTATACAGATAGACTTTTTCTTCTCCGCGCTACGCTTCGTCGGAATATTGCAGATACATATATACGCGTACGCCCGTTTACCATTAAATACCGCGGCTAAATATTTTATCAAGAATTTACCCATTTTTAATTCATATATAACCCAAGTCCACGCACAAGTCTGTACAACTCCATGTGATGCCGTTGCAGCGCTGTTTTCTTATGTTGTACTACATGCCCCAGGAGTATTACGAACACCGACTCCCCGACCCTCCGCAATCGACCGACCATTAGCGAGTCCTATCCGAATATTAATGAGCTCCGCGATCAAGTGCCCCTTAATTTCGCGCGTACACGTGTATACGAGTAATCGCTGACCTGCCGTAAAGGCCTAATTACCCGTGGTCTGTATTTTTCTTCTTTGCGCGTGTTATAATCACGTGGGCACGCTCTCGCAATGTATATACTCGATGCTATACCGTAAAAAATCATCACACCGAAACTCGAAAAATTGCGAGGGTCTTGGGGGGTTAAAATCGCGTTGGTGGCAACGATAATATCTTTGCTCAGCCTGATATGTATACAAATCCCATGGCTGTACGAGTCTTGATTTATGTATATATATATATAGTCGTCGATCGGCAGTGATCTCCGAGCGCGTAATCGTCGAGGCCAACGAAAATTGGCCCCTTATTCTTTCGGGGCTAGAGGGCGGGTTTTAATTTCTCCGGCGAGATATTCCCACGCGGGGATATATCTTTCGGGAGGCCCACCGCATTCCGATGCAAATAGAACTAACTCTATACATTAACGCAAGGGCTGACCCCTCGGGGTAATGCTCGTTGCTGTGTTGTTCTCGGAAATTTCGTCTACATGAGGAATGTCGTTGTACGTGAGGCGCGGAGTACTCGTGCGGCTCTTGTCCCCCCCTTCCCCCTTGGTCCAGCTTCTTTGTTCTAGCCCTCGCGTTTCGGATAATACTTACACGCCGTCCCGGCTTATCCTCGGCCCGAATCTTTGCGGCGACGTGATTCCTCGACTTTGCGGAGATTTTGCGCGCTCGCCTTCCGCCCGGAATAGATTAACATGCGCGCACGTGCGCCTTGGGTAACGAAACTAAAGGACATAAGGATTCGCCCTTCCTCTCCACTGGGAGTTCTGTAATTATAATAACAATTATCATCGTTGTCGTCCTGAGAAAAATATAAAAAGTTCTGTAATCTCAAATTGTGGTCCTTTTCTCGATATCTGCGTTATGTGCGGAGATAAGGGCATTTAAAGTTTTAAATTTTTTCAAAGTTCTCAATTTCGATTATGGAGCTATGTCCCTGACTTAATACTGAATTATTTGAATAATTTACTGTTTAATTAAATACTTGTACATTTAAGAGGACATTTCTTCGAATAGAATATACGCAGAGCCACGAATAAAAATTTTTAATTTTTTGGAAATTATGTGATCTCAAATTGTGGCCCTTTTTTCGATATCTGCGTTATTTACGGAGATATGGCCATTTCAAGTTTTAAACTTTTTCAAGGTTCTCAATTTCAATCATGGAGCCATGTCTTTGACTTAATACTGAATTATTTGAATAATTTACTGTTTAATTAAATACTTGTACATTTAAGAGGACATTTATTCGAATAGAATATACTCAGAGCGGCGAATGAAATTTTTTTTATTTTTTGGAATTCATGTGATCTCAAATTATTGTCCTTTTCTCGATATCTGCGTTATTTACGAAGATATGGCCATTTTATGTTTTGAACTTTTTCAAAGTTCTCAATTTCGATTATGGAGCTATGTCCCTGACTTAATACTGAATTTTTTGAATAATTTACTGTTTAATTTAATACTTGTACATTTAAGAGGCCATTTATTCGAATAGAATATACTCAGAGCCGCGAATAAAATTTTTTTAATTTTTTGGAATTCATGTGATCTCAAATTATTGTCCTTTTCTCGATATCTGCGTTATTTACGGAGATATGGCCATTTTAAGTTTTGAACTTTTTCAAAGTTCTCAATTTCGATTATGGAGCTATGTCCCTGACTTAATACTGAATTTTTTGAATAATTTACTGTTTAATTTAATACTTGTACATTTAAGAGGCCATTTATTCGAATAGAATATACTCAGAGCCGCGAATAAAATTTTTTTAATTTTTTGGAATTCATGTGATCTCAAATTATTGTCCTTTTCTCGATATCTGCGTTATTTACGGAGATATGGCCATTTTAAGTTTTGAACTTTTTCAAAGTTCTCAATTTCGATTATGGAGCTATGTCCCTGACTTAATACTGAATTTTTTGAATAATTTACTGTTTAATTTAATACTTGTACATTTAAGAGGCCATTTATTCGAATAGAATATACTCAGAGCCGCGAATAAAAATTTAAAATTTTTCAAAAATTCGGTGATCTCAAATTGTGGTCCTTTTCTCGATATCTGCGTTATTGACGGAGATATGGCCATTTTAAGTTTTGAACTCTTTCAAAGTTCTCATTTTCGATTATGGAGCCATGTCTTTGACTTGATACTGAATTATTTGAATAAATTACTGTTTAATTAAGTACTTGTACATTTATAAGGACATTTCTTCGAATAGAATATACGCTGAGCCACGAATAAAAATTTTTAATTTTTTGGAAATTATGTGATCTCAAATTGTGGCCCTTTTTTCGATATCTGCGTTATTTACGGAGATATGGCCATTTCAAGTTTTAAACTTTTTCAAAGTTCTCATTTTCGATTATGGAGCCATGTCTTTGACTTGATACTGAATTATTTGAATAAATTACTGTTTAATTAGGTACTTGTACATTTATAAGGACATTTCTTCGAATAGAATATAGGCAGAGCCACGAATGAATATTTTTAATTTTTCAAAAATTCTGTGATCTCAAATCGTGGTCCTTTTCTCGATATCTGCGTTATTGACGGAGATATGGCCATTTCAAGTTTTGAACTCATTTAAAGTTTTCAATTTCGATTATGGAGCCATGTCTATGGCTCAGTAGTAGATTTGTATAAATAATGTAAACTGTTGATTGAAATACTTATATACTTTAGGGGACATTTAACAAAAATGCCCTTTATCTTGCGTGTTATTTTTACAGGGTGGTCGGAGCAGTGATGCTCAGCGCAGTGGTGTGCGGCCGCATCCCCGGGCTGACCAAGCAACAGCGAGAAATGTGCCAGAAGGCGCCCCACGTGATGGCGGTGATCGGCGAGGGTGCCGAGCTCGGTTTGAAGGAGTGCCGCCACCAGTTCAGAAACCACCGCTGGAACTGCTCTCAACTCGTCGACAACCAAATCTTCGGACACGTCTTTGTTGTCGGTATGCATGTCACATTCATTTCTTACCCGTATCCCGTAAGGTATACCTCGTATTTTTTTATTGGTTAGAATATTTTCCAAAAAATTCCCAAAAAAACATACATCTAGTTTTGCACGCGACACTTTGTTGTCGACAGAAAGGAAAAAAAGGAATCAAGAACCCCAGGGAACCCCGCACACACGGGAGTTGCCAGAGTTGATTGTCTTACAATCTTTTTTACACACTGACGACCCGCGGGGTGATGTAGTTATCTCTGGCGAAGGATCGGGAGCCGCCGCGTTTTCGGGCAACAGTTGCAGAAAGAAGCGGAGAAAACACGAACATAATCGAGATAAGGCTGGAGCCGAGGACACGGGTCGGGACGCCCACGCGCGAAACTCTTAACGAGCGCTTTTTGGGGCTTTTTTTTTTTTTCACCTCCTGACAAATATTCCATTCTACACGGCGAGTCGCCTGTAAAAGTTTGCTCACTCGACGCCCGTTGCCATTGTTGTTGTCGTTTGCACACAAGTCGTAAAAAGTCGGGGGGGGGGGACCCCCAATCGTATACATAAGAGTCCCAGGGAGTTAATCTTGTTTGCGCGTTAAACCGATGAGCGTTTGACGTTTCGGCAAGCTCGTGAAGCTAAACGCCCCCCCTTAGCGCGAAGTGCGACCTGTCGGCCACCCTGAATAATAATAATACATGTTTCGACAGCATCAGGAAAAATCCCACGTTGCCTATGGTAACAAATTTAACTGCGAATGCTGCCTCGGATGACACTGAACGAAAACAATTTGTTTTAAGTAGATGATAGAAGAAGAAAAAATGGGCAACCACGTTTGGTGGGTTGAAAAGAAACTTCGCTATACTCATAAACGCACGTCACAGAAGAATATGGCTATACTCGCGGTACCGTTCGTCCTCTTTTTTTTTTTTTTTTTTTTTTTTTTTTTTTTTTTTTTATCCCTAATAAACCACGAGAAAGTTGATTTAAAGCGACACCTCGACGATTTTATTTCAACCTCGATACGCGTGACTATATATTTATACGCAGCGCTCATTATGTTGTATACATATATACCTATGCGTGTGACTCGAAAAGACGCATTAAGACGCAGCTTTTACCGTTAAAATCCCCACAGCCCCTCTAAAGCCCTCTCCCCACGACAGACACAATAATTACGGTCTCGGACGACGAGGAGAAAGCAAAAAACAAAAAGAAACTCCATAAGTCTGCGCCGCTTATCTCGTCTATTGTGTCGGAGGCTGCAGCACCGGCGCCCCGGTTCTCAGCTCGGCTGACTAATTTGGCTTCTTTTGTGGTAAAAAAAAAAAAAAAAAAAGAAACATTTATCAGATCTCGGGCGTGGGTCGCGCGCCCATAAACGTCGTGGACACGATACATCCGATCTAAAGGAAAAAGTGATTTTTTTTGTTCGGCCAAAGGCAAAAATCCCGCATCGGCGCTAATCTCCGCCCATACAAACGGACAGAGACCCCCCCCCCTTGCCTTGGGTGGTCCGCGATAATACACTTAGCCCCTCGGACGGACGGCAAGTATAGGTAATTCAGCTCGCGCTTCCTTTCACACGTCCGTCTCGGATAACTCGGGCTGAAATCCAAACTGGTCCTCTCTCTCTGGTCAACTCCGCTGTGTGTGTGTGTGTGTGTGTATATAGCGAGAGGCGACGAGATCGCGTGCGATATGTCGCCTCGTCGGACACACCCACCTGCCTTTAATCTCTCCCGGGCGCTCGGATGCTCAAGAGACTCGAGGCGTCGGGTATGCCCGTCTTTTTTCTCCTCCCCTTTGGCGAGAGAAATTTGTTTCCGCGAGAGGTATCGACGCTCAATGTACATTTTACCCATCCAAACTAATAGCGCGAGTCGATCCTGCAAGTGTAATATATATATTACACGTACTTGGAATATCTAGTACATAATATACATATGTATGTGTCCATTGTAGAAATACGTGTACTCGGGTGAATCGTTGGAAATAATAGTTTTTTTTTTTTTTTTTTTTTTTTTTTGTAGTAGTTGCGAACATTCGCATTTTAACATGTATGTTTACTCTTGTAAGAGAGCCATTTGCCAAAGAGAAATCGAAAAACTCCCCAGCAATTAATTATTCTCTGAACCATGAGAGTTGGGCTTCGGTTGTGTTTATAATACCGCATTACTAATCGCAGCCGCGATGGTCAACTGTGTACTGCGAGTCTGTGTATAAATTTATATGTATGCCTATATGCATGGCAGGTACTTTAAATGTCCGAGTAAAATTGTGTATGATATCTCACTGCAGTATGGCAACTCGGTCCGATCCGTCTCTGTCGTGCTCAATTCAGTAGTAACTAATTTATGAAAGGAGAAAATTTCAATAATTTGTATATACATCTAAACTTGTATCGGTATACGTCATTTCGTTCATTAGTCTTTTTAATGTTTTCAAGTTTGATGTCATCGATAATCAAAGTGAAATTTGCGTTTATTTGGATACATTATTAAATGCTATGAACTTCCAAGTTATTAAAAAGTTTTCTGGATACTTAATATTTATCTGATAGATATTTATTACGAAGTTTCAAGTATGAGTACTCTGCCACCCATTTGACGTATTTCGGATTCTCAAATTGATAAGATCTGATTTGTTAAAAAAAAAAAGTTTTTCTATAAAAAATTTGTTCTGAACATATCTGAGAGTTATTTTTTAGGTAATGTAACTACAATTTTTACGCAGCTCTCTCAATTTTTGCGTACACATTTTCTTAGGTTTCTGCAAATCAGCCAGCATTTTTAATTTTTTTTTTGTTTTTTTTTTGTATTGTACATTGTGTTGTCCACTTGTACATGAATAGTCCAATCTGTCCGATAGCCCGTTTCGTTGCCGACCCGCGCTTATAATATGCTCGTACCTCCTCATTTCGTCGTGTACGTATACACATGCCAAAGCGAGCGAGACTCCTTTTTTTTTTTTCAATAACATATATAACGTACACACCTATCGCGTTGCAGCAGAGCGCTAGAGGCGAGAGATGTGGATTTACGACTCTGAAACGGATACGTTTGCACACCCCCATATACATACAACACACTAACTCGGGTCTTTCGACTCGCTTTGTCAATTGGCGCGTATGGCCGATATAATAATACCGTACGGCGATCTCTCCGAGAGCTGCAGATAGCTATTATGGTGGCTATCTCTCCTCCGAGACGCGAATGCGCCCATACCCAATGAGCTCTCTCGCCTACTCCGCTTGACCGGTCCCTCCTCCTCATCTACACCGCGTTTGCCGCTGACATAATAATCATAATGATAACACATATTTACATGTACATTCCGAAGAGAGGAAAATCAAGTCATCGCGCCCTTTGCTCGACACCACCCATCCATCCGTATTAGTATACAACGCGGGGCACGCATTATAATTGACTTGTTTAAAATGAAACGGACGACCCGCGAGTGATGAAACCTCGTGCGTGTACATACCTACGACGCTTCCAACGGAGGAGGAGAGTATAGCAGTGGCATTACTAGTGCATATATCGAATTACACGTATCTACACCTATACGTGTAATACACGCCGTATATCTAAGCTCTCTCCGAGTTGTACACGTGTAAAGGTACTTTACGTGTTGTATTATGTCGCGCGAACGCGATGAAAGAAAACGAAAAAAGAAAAAAAAAAAAAAAAAAAAAGAATGTACACATAATACGAATTGATTCGTCAACGGGAGAGGATGAGCCTCTGTCTCCAGCGCGTAACGTGAAGCAGAGCGAGCGAATAGATCCGCATATATAGGTAATATGCAACATATCCGCAACAGTGTATGTATAAATATAATACATACATGGGAGCAAGAAAAACGACCGGAATGGAAAAAAAAAAAGAAAAAGAAGAAGAAGAAGCTGTGTCAGTTAATATATACTTATGGCAGAGCTGCGGCTTACGGCGGTATATATACTATTGCAGCCGATGTACCTATTCGCGAGTGAAGCGGGTTACGGGCGATGAATAGCTCGGCGATCGGCTCGAATTACACGCGCTGCAGCCAGCCACGAGAATCGGATAGGTATATCCGCTACCGCTGCTGAGCTGTACATTGTATATATTGTATACATTGGCGGATGATTATTATTATCATCACCACTACTGTACTACTGTATGTGGATTAACGCGACGCGAGAATGAAATCGCTATTTGCCTATAAATATATATACACGTTCGTCAATTCTCGGTGTTTATTGTACACGCACACTTAAACGAGCTGGGCGTTACACGTGATCGTAGATTTACTACATGTCGATCTGTTTTATTCGATCGGGCGTCGAAAGATGCATACTTTTCCCAATTCCGTGCATTCCAGTGGGCACCGATGAAAAAAAAAAAAAAGAGCGACAGATCGGCAGCCGGGGCCTAAAATTTGTTCCTTCTCCCCGAAAGGGACGCGTGATAAAACGATCAACGAAGGAGAGAGAGAGAAAAAACAGCAACTATGTGCATTAAGCATCGTTAAGAGGGGAGCCTTCCAAATTTAGTCGTCGCCGCGATTTGCTGATATTGGGGGGGTAGCTCCACGTTACGTTAAGTGGACGCGCCCTTGTAAGGCGGCGATCGGTGCCGCGCGGTGGGACCACCACTTGATGACGTCTCTGGTTTCGCGCATCGTGAGAAACTCGCCCGCAAGATTCACGCTCTTTATTTTTGAAGTCAAGTCCGAGGAGATGAAGCGACAAAATGTATAACTATATCGATTCTTTGCATGTACGCACAATACTCTACACGGAGACTGCGACAAAAAACCGGTAACTTTACAGAGGTTCATGAGAGAGGGGGGGGGGGTGAAGTAAAAAACATAAAGAAGAAGGAAACTCGAGCCCATCCATCATAATGTGTACATACACACAATAAGCACAAAGGTCTCATTTGGTCCTGATTTACGGTACTTGGAGGGCAATTAATTTATCGCGGAAAAGACAGGGCCCTCGTTAAACGGTCCCATGCTCGCCTCGGGGCCTTCATGTGTACATCATATTATATACACACGCACGTCTATATATATATACATAACTGCGACGACACGTTGAGTTTTTTATACGGAGCTGATCCGTTTCGAGGGAGAGAAAAGTAAGGAAATCTGCTCCGCGATCGTCGACTCCCTGCGAGTAAAAA
The DNA here is from genome assembly GCF_000648655.2 of Copidosoma floridanum. The sequence goes on along the minus strand of NW_019379522.1, from coordinate 3,160,144 downwards.
ATAAAAAATAAATAAAATAATAATCTCGCCATTGCAACAAGATTAATCCCGCGAAATAACCCAGCTGGGTTTTTACAATACCATACACATGGGGGGAGAGAGAGAGAGAGAGGGTCGAGAGTTTATAACAATAAATAATGTAACGAAGAGGAGAGAGAGGAAACAATCAGCCAGTCAAAGCGGGGAATAATACATATATACACCCGTGCGTGGCGCACGCGAGATCGGCCAACTGGTTGAGTTATCGGCGCGCGGGTTATATATGTATATATACGCTTTATCGGACGAGCGAGGATCCTCTTCGGGGAGCGCGCGTTAACGAACGCGCCCGGATTAAGAGCCGATAATGCGAAAACGGCTATCGCCACGCTTGGGCCTTTTTTTTTTTTTTTTCTCCTTTCGACCTTCGACTCCCTCCATCGAAGGGCCCCGGACGCCGTTAATGAATTCGATATAAGAGAGGAATCCTCCACGCGCGTATAGCTTATCTCGCCTCGTACGGGTATGTATATGTATATATATAATACGAGAGAGAGAGAAAAATGTGGGTGTATAAAATTCCAATCGTCGCGGGAGATCCGCTGTATACGTACCGGGGCGATGTTGGCGTTGCCGAGAGAGCCCTCGCGTGCGTGTGTATACGTACAAATTGTGCGAAGAGTCCGGGAAGCCGGTCTAATTAAGCCCTTGAAGCTCGCGCTTTTTCCCGAGGCGTGATGTACTCCGGGGACTGCAATTAAGGGCCGATTTATGGGGCGGAGAGAGAATCCGGGGGATCGATAAAAATTGGCCTATCGTCAACGGCTAATGAATCGGTTGGCTGATGTGCGAAGGTATTACCTTTGGAGGAAGGATTTTTTTTTTTTTTTTTTTAAATATAGCTTTTCAAAGCCTATATAATCCGCCAAGATGGCATGCATGCACGGTGTATGTTGCGCCAACATTTTATTTACCTGCCGATCTCTGACTACTCTGTATCGCGTGTAGTACAACCGAGTTGTAAAAATACATACAAGTGTACTCGTACTGCCCGGGACGGATGCTCGAATGATGACGGTGATGGCGAGGCATTGTGTAAAAACGTTGCATTAGATCGATACCGATCTTTCTATCGCACGCTCTGCAGACTAATATATAATATATATTACGGCTTTCCGTTTCCTCCCCCCCCCCCCCCCTCTCTCTCTTTATCTCCATGTACAGTATCGTGTATTACGAACATATTCGCGTATTACATTTGTAATCTCACGATGAAGTTACCTCGGTTACATCGTATAAATAACATGTATCCAAGGAATGCACGATAATAAGTACCTATACTTCATGTATACAAACCAGATTTTATGTGAGTTGCGAAAAGATGAGTGTCGCGATGGGAGCTCATCTTTTGTGTCTTACACGCTCCCACTGAATGAATCAGTATCTATGGTAGACCATCGATGACAATGTAATATACGCGTGTTAATGTAAACATGCCTATATAACACTGTATATGGAAAATAACGCGATACCGAGAGCTTCGGCATAAATTAATATACTCTGAGGTAGCTGTAATACCCCCCACCCGTTTAATTCTAATAATACAAAATAGAAGAGAGAAGAAGAGATCCCGAAACGTCGATGCTTCCTATCTCCCGGCATTATCTCGGCTGGGAGCTTGCGCCACGCGACTTTATGGAAGAGACTGACGTCAGTCCGCGGCTCATTACCCGCGACTCTACCGATCTTATCTCGGCCGCCTGCATGCGAGCAAGAGAGAGAGAGAGAGAGTTGCCACTTTTGCACGAGCTGGCTTCCCTTTTTTTTTTGTTTTTCTTTTATTCTTGTATCGATCGAATAATATTACGGATGGATTTTCCGTCATTGGCTCGGAATACCGTGAATTTCAGCTTTGATTGACTCGCGCGTACCTCGACCTAAAATCGCGTGAACATGCGTCCTCGCAGCACCCGCTCAACAGACTCCCAAACGAGTGTATACACGCCGACCGAGAGACACCCGCGGCGCGCGAGAAAAGGGAGAGTATAGTTACACGGTTGTACACATCAGAGCCGTGGCGCGTCCACTGGTGCAGGCGGTGTGTACAATACAGACATCAGGTATACCTATCGCGAACGAGGGAGTCGTGTGGGCGCTGTCAAGGCTTTTTTTTTTTTTAATATACACGTATATATTTCCCTCTCTCTTGCCAACCTCCCAAGAGACAGTACAGCGAATCGAGTAGCTTTCAACAAACACTACGCGCCAATTGGTTATGAGCGTAGTTTTTCGTTTCACCCCTCCCTCTTCGAGGGGAGCGTGATTTATCGACAAACATTCTCGGATTCCGGGACACATTGCGCGAGTGAGTTCTCGTTTTAATTGAAGCTTTTCTGGAAGAAAAAAGGGAGGGAGATCGAAAGCTGTCGATAGTGTACTCGCGACTCGTTAAAAAAAAAAGGAACCGATTTGTATGTACAATACCTATACGTTGGGTACGCAGGGCGAGAGAAAAAACACTTGTTAACCGTGAAACTCGATGTCGGCGCGTTAAGTCGTGACAAATCGGACTCGGTTACGAAAAACAATGAGAAATCGCTTATTCAGGGAAACGAGAACACAACATATTATATAACATGTTGGTATACATAATGTGTCTTGTGCACTCGCGGGTTGACTTTCATAAACGTGCGTATCGTCGGCGATAACGCGAGAGGAAACGAGGGCCCGTGTGCAGGCACGAGAAAAGGAAGAAAAAAAAAAAAATTGCTAGAGAGTAACGCTCGTATACGTAGAACGAGTTGCGTGTGGGGGGAGGAAAAGTGCGTGTACACCCGTATCGGTTCGAGAAATCGATCCGCGAGATGTAACGCCGATCGATTCGGCCCAAGCGCGTGTGATTTATGACCCTCGGCGCGTTACCGATTTCGCCGAATGAAAAACTCTCTCTCTCTCGAGAAAAAAAAAAAAAAAGGCACCCACGGGGTGTATAGAGACGAATGGCGCTCGCGCACGAGGTGTATCTCGTGTATACGCGTTAGGGGGGTGGGGGGGCTCCTTCGTTATTGATTGTAATCGATTCGCCGCCCCGTGTAATTAACTATTAATATTTCATCGGTGCAACCCGCCGTTCCGTCCCGTAATCCCGTGTAATTATCCCGTAATACCCTTCATTACCCCCCCCCCCTCCCTCTCTGGCTATCTTTGCAGGTTTCATTAGAGCGGTGATTCAACGATTATCTCGACGCGATCGCGAGAGCCCGAATTCGGAACAGTGTGTACCCCCGCAGATCTCATCTCAATTTTTTTTTTGCTTCTCCTGCCTTTGCTTTCAAAGTGTTGTTCCAGCACCTTTTTTTTTTTTTTTTTTTTCTTAAGGGACAAAAAAACATGAAATCGATGGACCAAAAAAAAAAAAGAAAAGAAATTGACGATTGTCGAAAAACTATATATTTTCCCCGGAGCAAAGGATCATACTCTGAGCAAAAAATACTCGTGTAAAAGTAAGCTATTCTATCTGTATACATGCTCAGCGAGGTCCCGGAACGACATGATAAAACGACAAATGCTCCCATGATGATAACAGCAACCGCGAGTAGCATTGATTACGCATGTATATATNAACCGAGAGATCGGTAATACATCGGTGTATATAAAGGTCGCGTTCGTGTGGGTGAACGTGCGCGCGTCCAACAGGAGCAAAGAGCGGGGGGAGTCTCTCTTTTGGAGTCGAGTCTCGCTCTCTCTGCAACCGCGCGAACCTCTGTATGTATATGTATATGTAGGTACGGCGCGTTGTAACTCTATTCCGCGATTCCGGTACATATATCGCTACATTGGAAAGCAGAGGGGCTTTTATGGTCAAAGTATATATACCGCGGCGCAGGTAATAGTGGAGGGCATGTAAAGGCAGTCGGTTATCATCATCCACCTGTTGCGCCCATCAATACGTAGAGAGAGGGGGGGGGGCTCGCTCGCAAAAGAAGGGGGAGGGGAGGCTTCGCTCGCGCGCTTACACGAATTTACGACATTCCCGCGCGCGACGTATATAGGTATATATATATGCTCGCGCTAATGAAACCTCTTCGTTAAATGCCCGTCTCTTCCCTTCGCGTTTCTCTTTTTTTTTTTTTTTTTTTTTTTGCTCCATCTTTCACTTGTTCCTCCTCTTCTTCTTCTTCTCTTCTCGCCTCTGTGAAGTGCTTGTATTAAGTTTTCTCCTCTCGTTTTTTCGTTGTTAGCTCGTGATGCGTTACAATCAGACGTGCCTCGAGACCGATGAGACGGGGGAGCGACCCTGGCTTTCCTGGGTGTTTTTATTTTTTAATTTTCATCATTGAAGCACCCACCTATGTTTATGGAACATGCTTGTGCTCGTGTATATATATATATATATATGTTGTAATATGTTGTTACGGATACTGGCCGTTCGAGCATCAACTTATATATTATGTACTTGACTGATTTAGTGTAAAACACCAAACAATGCGATCGTAACATTGTTTAATTTGCTCTCAATGGTTTCGTACTTGTACTTTGGGAATGCGTGCAGGGATGCATTCCGTGAGATAAGTTTGCTCTCCTCGCCAATTTCGATTGAAAAAAAAGTGTAATTAAGTACTACAAACTTCCATAAAGTAACATCGTTTACACGTATCAATACTTGCAGGGAAAAAAAAAAAAAATTATAGTTCTCTACGTCCGGCTCCTTTTAATAAAGGCACTACTATGGGCACTTAGCACTTTGGAGAAGGAAGGGAAGAGGGATGGGAGGCCTCCCATTACTGGGAGGGGGGGTAGGGGAAATTAGGCAATGTTGCTGCGAGAAGGTCACCTAAAACCTTCCTCGAGGAGCATTGCGTGGTGAAAAAGCACATGTGAACAATCACAGAGGTACTTGCCCGAAAAGTCGCACTGGCCGGGAATCGAACCCACGGTCTCCCCCGCGTGCCAATTCACAACCTAACCGACTGAGCCACCGCGCGCAAGTATACATGATGTTAGTAGGTTTTCTTTGTCATCTAACCTCTGCTGTTAACTCAGAAATATTATGATTGATTCTATTGTGTCTCCTCCGTTACTGCAATCGGAGCCTAGATGCAAGCTCCATACATCTCGCCCTGCAATAATAATTATTCTTAGATGTGTACACGTACGAAGAAGAGCTTTGAACTTTTGCGCGAAACATAAATACGAATAATAATAATAATAATAGTATGTACGGTTTAACGGACTGACCCCAATCAAAGCCGAAAATGTGGTCGAAACCAGTGATGAAATAGCAAAATCACCGCTAAAGGTCCAAAATAACAATCCGACAGTTAAGAAAAAGAAACGAACGAATAGGCTGTCCGGAAATTTCATTTATACTTTCAATTACGTACTCATCCTCGTCTGTTTTCGCCTTTTTTGCGTTTTTTTACTCTTTACCCAAGAGTGAAAAAAAAGCAAAAATGGCAAAAACAGATGAAGATGAGTACGAAATCGTAAGTATTACTAGATATCTATATTTATAACAGACACAGCGCGCTGCCGTAGCGCAACAACTCGGCCGGGAAGCGATACCCATTGATCAATTGTTTTCGTAGTTGTTATACCCTAAAGCTTGCTAATCCTCTAGAGGAAAGCATGTTTTTCGAGTGGGCGATGCGTAGCGGTTGATTTTGGCTCTAAACTGCTGCTTCCTCGGTAAAGCGCGATTGTTTAAATCCGCGCACTACCAATTGACCATTATTGTAACAATCGTGTTTGACAAGAAAATTAATTGTTATCTGTAAGAGCTTCAATGTCTCCGTTACAATTCGAAAATCCTAGAGATTATTTAAATTAATTATTTCATAGACAGTAGTACACGCTTTATTTCTATCGAGTGATGATTATTATATGGGAGGTAATCAAAACATGCCGTACGTTATACGTACAACGATAACAACATTTAAAATCCGGGCTTTGTGAAATGAAAAATCCGTTTTCTCGCGTGAGAACGTAAAATGCAAGGGAAATAAAAATCAAACATGCAATAAAATCGTCATTCGTAACACTTGAAGCCGTAATGCGCCTTTCACGTGATATACATATGTATGTATATATTGTACGATATTTATGAAATTTCTCAATCGTATACGTATACAAACGGCATGAATTTACGAGGCACCACATGGAAATTTACACAATCGCATGTACCGTTACAATGTGAACTCTGTCAGCATTAATTTTATTACACATCAAATTAATACGTAACGGGGCAATAAACTATTTTTCCCAGTGAAATTTGTAGAAGTTGGTATTAAATACGATGTTAGAGATATGTATAGGTACGTAATCTGCGATCGCGGCACATAACACACGACGACTTATTTTTCACGATACGAGCTAATTATAATGCTTGCTTTTATATATAAAAAATAAGTTGATGGAAAAAAGGAAGAAGAAAAATTTACGAGTCATAAATGTTTCCCCTTCAAGTTGAGAATACATGTTAAAAACAAAACAATCGCTGATGTAAGCTCCATTTGAATGCCCTTTCCAGTTTGATTGTATACCAAACTCACTTGATACAAACAAAACACTTTAGATTCACCAGAGTCTAGCTTGTCACAACTTGGTACTCTTGAATTACTGTTCAACTTACTTTTTTCTTCTAAAAACCCCCCCAAAAAAAACATCCAACTCTCCGTCACGTAAATAATGCACNCTATAATCATACATATAATATACGTGTATACAGCGAAGGATCATCGAATTTTGCAAATTTTCAACGAGCCCTTTTTTTCAATCGAATTTTCTTTTTAATCTTACGTGGTTCGTGTGAATAAACGAAACCTTCGTTCGAAAAAAAAAAAAAAAAAAAAAAAAAAAAAAACTATGAAAAACGCCAGTTAATAAATATCGAGATAAACATTATATTATGGATTGTTCAACACAAAATTACATTACCTGGAAGCGAAGGGATCGCTACTTTTTAAAGCAGGATTTTTTTCACTTGTTTGACAAAAGAGGATTGCAGTGTAAAAATACACGCTACCACCAACGACCACCACGGAATGACGATAAGTATTGTGGACGGATTTGAAAGTCGTTGACGTAGGTACTTGCCTATGTTTTATTGGCTTTAAAATTAATGAAAAGCAAAAAGATCCTTCAAGCCACTTGAACAAAATACACAAATTTCGCAAACAGAGAAGGTGCCCTCGTTCTCGCGTGCACCGCAGTAACGATATTTATCAAGGGCTCGCCAAACTGCTGATTGGTATACATTACAAATCAAAAACTGCTCCGTCCCTTTAGCTCCTTTCGGTATACCCATATGGGAATGAAAAAAAAAAAAAAAATTCCCTCGCGCGCCCCCCAGTCTTTGTCCCGGAATATTTCATTATCGCGCGCGCACGCGATCCCTCGTCGATGCGCACGCGTGTGCGTGGCAGCTTTTTATCTCTGTAATAATAAAACTCCCCGCGTGCAATGAGATGCACAAAAAAAACCCTGGAATCTAATAATGAGCAGATTGTGCGCGTGTATTGGCAAATACCCACAATATACATAGATGTACACGGGAAAAAAGGCTTCCGCGTTTTTCGCTCGCGTGTGAAAGCTCAGGACCCCACCTGATACCTTTTCCGTTGATAGTCGCAATCGTCAGCATTCCGTGTTTTTCGACAACTTGAAAAAATTATTTCGATAGAAATTGATTTGTATGTAAGTATGGGAGATACAACATCAGGAATATATTATGGAGGAAATGGACAAGCCGCGTCGATCGCAAAACCGAGTGTTCTTCATCTCTCGGTTCCCGTGTTGAAATCGAAATAATATAATTGTCCGACTCAAGGGGGTATCGTGTACGTGTGCACCGCACCTATACATGCATCACACGCGTTTTATATACATATATATATATACATGTGTGTATACATCGTCTCGTAAATAATCGCCCACACCACGGCTCGTTGCACGCGACTCTTCATAAATTTCTGGCCTGGGCCCATTAGGGCATATCCCCCGCGTGCATATACACATGTATGCCCTGCATGGTTGAGCGTGATGCATTGTGCGATGCGTGTTTTATATTGTATATACCTACTAGTCGTACTCTTCTTGCTCAAAAAAAAACGCAAACTCATAAATTCGAGCCACCACGATTTTCATCGTTAGATATACACATGCATACCCGAGTAGTTAGCATGTTGTACATTATTGAGTATATAATATATATTATATGCACGTTCACGCGAGCTTTTGTACATATGCAAATTCCCGGGAGGGGTGGGGGGATTGTGATTTTTACGCTCGTCGATAAATCATTATTTCGCCCGTGGAAGTTTATTCGGTCGCTCGTGTCTCTTATTTTTGGTGTACGCACACGGTGCATTACAATATATACAAGGTGATGGGAAGAGGGGACGGAAAATATGTACTCGGAGGAACGTTTAACGCCAATTATAAATGAATTGATTATCCCTCGCTCTTGGGAGGGAGAAACAAGTTTATCCAGGACCGAAAATTTACGGCCCCGGCGACAGGAGAACTATATGTTAGCGCTATATTCGAATTTTTATTTTTTTTAGAAATATACGTGTAAACGGTTTTTTTACTTTTATTTAACAAGATATAATTCGTAACGAGGCACGGGGTACTTGAAATTCCATTATGTATAAATAAGGTTTTGATTAAAGCTTTCGGTAATACTTATTTGATCTAAACAGTATGTACTCATATGTATACCAATTGAAACGTAACGAGCGATGGAAACTCGTTATTGGATACATCATAAGTATATACACCGATAGTTTTCCGGTAGCTACACATCCGATATTCTAATGTACAATCTCGTATATGAAATTGCGCACACCCGATATATATATATACATATATGTATACCAATATATCGTGTCTCTCTATTATCTGCACCGACGATGACGGGCTATCTTTTTCTCCCATTCACCTCATTTATCCCAGTTTGCTCCGAGGTCGCGTTTATTGAAAACCAACGCACCCACGCGACGCACCGATGCGCTCGGCGCCTTTGTCGTGTCCCGTTAGGGTATGGATATTGCATGTATGGGTAAGCGATCGATGCCACTTTGATTTATGACAAATATTACAACGATGCGCTTTCGTATTGCACACGGAGAAAATCAACGAGGATGTAAAAATTAAAAAAAAAAAAAAAAGAAGCTTTTATTGTTTAATAACTCCATTGAATACTCGCCGATTCGATAAATTTCTTTCGTTTTTTTTTTTTTTTTTTTTTATAGAGAAGAGGAGTCTATAGAAAATAAATGAAATACACATCTGTAAATTTGACCTACATGTTTAATCACCAAGTAGTAAGCGCTAAATATTAATCTGCTATGTGTACGTATAATAAAATATATACGCAACAAGTAAGGCTACGCATAACATATATCACGCACGCACGTATATTATTATCCCATCGGTCAAGTCGCTTTGTATTATTTATTGTAAAATATGTATAGGCACACGTGGGCGCATTTAACATTTATAACTTGAACTTTCATAAACTGACCGGAATGCGGTCGCGATGTATCTTTTCCCTGCTTTTGATAAGTAGGTATAATAATGCTGTTGCTCGTTTTTGTACGTCATACGGATTTTATAAAGTATAGTACCTGTATACACTTGAATACCACTTGTTTTCTATAATCATACATATAATATACGTGTATACAGCGAAGGATCATCGAATTTTGCAAATTTTCAACGAGCCCTTTTTTTCAATCGAATTTTCTTTTTAATCTTACGTGGTTCGTGTGAATAAACGAAACCTTCGTTCGAAAAAAAAAAAAAAAAAAAAAAAAATTCAAGGTAAAGACTGTCTCTGAGAAGCGCGATTAACGCGTTTTTCTCTCTGAAATCAACTATTGCTCGCAGCAACTGGTGTACTTATATATACATACTCAATACACGCTATACAGTCACATCTGTGCTGCTGCTGATGGTAACACGATATTCCACGCCACTTGATTCGCCAAACCAATTTAAAAGTCGTGTTTGCTCGTGATACCCGCGTGTGCGTGTACGTGTGTATACATACATACATACATACATACATATATATACATATATATGTGTACACACACACAAACACACATGCATAAACATAAAACGTGATAAATCTCGATCGGCGGGGCAAACGGGGGGAGAAGCGTCGAAATTTCAATGTAACGAGTTTCGTGCGCGGCATTAATTTGTCGACGCGACCGCGACGTCGATTAACACTCGGAAGCGCGGGCAACTCGATCCCGCGCGGCTAATTGATTTTTCGTCGATACCCCCCCCCCCCCCCGCCTTTTTAAAATCCACTCATATCATCGCGTGCCTCCGTAAAAAATTGTGTCAAGCGCGCGGGGATACACACCCCTTTCTTGTACCTTCGTTGATTGTGCGACAAAAGAGGAGCACGACTATACATGTAACATATGGCTGTTTTTTCAAGGAATGACCTTCTGGGTTATTTCCTTCTCGAATTCTTCATTCAACCATTCGCATGCAACGGCACCGAAAACTTTTCTCCCGTTCCGTATACCCCATACATGCGAATCGTGAGACAACGAGAGTTGGCTGGGCGACTCGTATACTTCGATTAATACGGACACACGCGAGGCTTTAGCTTTTTGTGTTTTTCATTTATACATTAAAATTACACAAAACCACATGACACTTTTTTTTTTTTTTTTCCTGTATACCTTGTACGCGCACTGCGCGAAATATGTGTGTAACAATAAAAAATACTGTGTAAAAAAAGGAAAAAAAACAACACAAATTTCCAATAAACCTTTTTTCGTTTCTTTTGTACTTTCAGGCAGCAGGGAGGCGGCGTTCATGTACGCGATAAGCTCGGCCGCCATTACGTACGCGGTCACGGCGGCCTGTAGCCGGGGAAACATAACGGCCTGCGGATGCGAGCCGACGACCAGGTTAATGAGAAAGTACTTGACCATTTTTATCATACGTCCATAAGTATACATAGATTACATGCGAAAAATTAATTATATTAAGGATATAAGAAAGGAAAATTCGTCTTTTGCTTTCGTTGTGCAAAGTCGATTACCGAGCGAATGATCATATACATTATCTTTTATCAAACTGTATGAGTAGAAATTTTCTTCCGCTCGGCCATAGAATCGCGCCACGCCTACGTATACAATGGCGATAAATCCTTTTGAAAACTACAACCGTATACAGAGATATTGTGACGCTTGCAAAAAATATATTAAAATATCCGCGGGATGAATAACCAAGTAAATTTACATGCAAGCGTTTGCAGGTGTACACGGAAAATCATTCGGCGCTTGAGCGTAAATTTAGAATAATTGCTTGGTGTAAGAGTTAAGTAAAATAATAATAATAATAATGATAAATAAATATCACGTATGTTTACATGGTAAAGAACGCGGAAGGAGATGCCGCCCAACGGTTGGGAATGGGGAGGCTGCAGCGCCGACGTATCCTACGGAATGAGGTAAACCAACGCATTGCAATAACATATATTATTTGAGACCTCCACAATTGTGTGGGTATACAAGCACACGAGACACTGAAAAGTGATCAATGGATCTTTTGTACATAAACTCGTTTAATAATTTTAACCCCGAGGATTATAACGTTGTCGATTAAATTTAGGATCGCGCGTAGGTTCCTCGACTCGAGGGAAATCGAGGGCGATGCGCGCAGCCTCATGAACCTCCACAACAACAAGGCCGGGAGAAAGGTGCGTGCAACACTTTTTCAAAATCCGCGCATGAGTATATACATATATATAATTGTAATTTTGTATTACATGTGAAACGTTTCGATTTTCAGATAGTGAAAACAATGCTGGACGTGGAGTGCAAGTGCCACGGGGTGAGCGGCTCGTGCACCGTGAGAACCTGTTGGCGAACCCTACCGAGTTTCCGCGAGATCGGCGACGTCCTCATGAGGAAGTACGACAGGGCCAGATCGGTCGTACCGATCTCGCCGCCCTCGGCACCCACGGTACACGTACGTATATATTTTCACGCGCGCACCAATACCCGTTACTCTATTTTTCGAATTTCAATGTATATCGACTGTTAAGTACATTTTACATTCCAGAGCACGGAGGTGGTGTTGCGCTCGTCCGAAGTGTCGCCGATCCTTGGCAACGACGCCAAGACCCAAGGCAAGCCCAGCGACGGTTTGAGGTCCCCGACGGAGGAGGACCCGGGTAGTGTCGGCGATGCGCCCTGGACGCTCTGGCGACCCGGTAGCGAGCCCAAGGTGCGCGTGGCTCCCGGACTGTTGCTGACCAGGCAGCACCAACCGAAGAAGCTCCACCTCGTGCTGAAGCGGGCGAGCAAAATTAGCGGCGGCGCGGCGTCGAGCCTCCAGAAGCGCTTTCCCAAGCGCAGCGAGCTCGTTTACCTCCAACAGTCGCCCAACTACTGCGAGCCCGATCTCGAGCAGGGCAGCTTCGGCACCCAGGGCAGGTACTGCAACCGGACCAGCAAAGGTACGCGCGAGCGAGGTTCGTTTTATTGCGCGATCTTTTTCTTTTTTTTTTTTTTTTTTTTTTCTTCTCTTCCTTCGATACAAGCTTTGACGTTGTTTTTTTTTTTCCTCCTTTTTTCGCAGAAACGCACGGCTGCGATCTCATGTGCTGCGGACGGGGCTACAACACGCACCAGTACACGCGGACCTGGCAGTGCGCGTGCAAGTTCATCTGGTGCTGCAAAGTGCAGTGCGACACGTGCACCGAACGCATCGAGGAGTACACGTGCAAGTAGTCGGGCATATGTACGGACTATTATCGGTACACATCCCATCGAACGAGATGATTGTACTTTTCCAGCTTACGTGTGAATATAGCGAATGTGTCTAAGAAGTGTACGTAGAGAGAATTAATTTATTCGCGAGGTTCGCGCTTCGCTGTGTATACCGTTACTAAGTGTGTGTATGGATGCTTGGTGAAAATTGCGGCAAGGCGTGTAAATGATATTTTAATTTGTACCTTTTTAACGTGTGATGCGCTGCACGATTTTAAACGTGTAGTAATAATATAATATTGCGATTTTTTCGATAGCGCATACGTAGAAGTATTTAAGCAGAGCGTTGTATTTTAAATGATTAAAAAAAAAAAAAAAGGAAAAAAAAAAACAAAGTTGTAAAAACTGAATTCGTATTTCATCCTCGTTTAATTTATTCCACCGCCCTCAAGCACCTATACTCTGTTGTTTTTATTTTTTTCCATTCGAGATATCTCCTTTTCCCCGCCAAGTGGTCCTTTTTTTGTTTTTTTGCTCCGTTTCTCCATCTTGTTTTTCTTATTAATTTCCTTAAGCGAGCGGACGCATGTTGAGCATAAACGATCCTGTCACGAGTCCTCCGCCTCGCAAAAGGTGCATGTATACGCGCGTCCCTTCGCATTAGTTCCGCCGCAAAAAATTTGCCTTTTTTGCATTCAGCCCTCGAGACGCCTCGAGCGTGTATATATTATACTCACGCAACGTGAGTGTAATTAATTTTCGCCTCTCTCATGCGCGAATACACCGCTTCCATCTTCGTCACGTTCAATTAAGTAGGAATCGTAACTCTGGACTCTTATCCGCGTACTTTCTCATCTTATTCTTACATCTGCAGAAAAATTAAAATCTATCAAAAGATCATTTTTAGTGAGTATTCACGCAGTCTGTTTGTCAGAGTAAAATCAAATATACTTTATTATTGTACTTCCATGAAAAGTTGATTTATAAAAAATATATAATATGGAATTACACATGCTACACTGCAGCTTGGACAGATTGTAAAATTGTTTTCCATCAAAGCCCAGTGCCGGACCTTAAAATTTTATGATTCCAACATTACCAATGATAGTGTACTATGCATTTAATATAGCTGTTTCCTTTTTAATGTTGGAGATTGCTTGATATAAAAAGACACCAAACCAACCCAGATTGAGAAGAATCACGACATTAGAAGGTAATACGGTAGTGTTTTATCAGTCTAAACGTATAATACTTGATTTCTGTAAAAAAAAATTGTATTAGAGATAAAATTATGAATTATCATTATGATTACGCACTTACATCATAAATTGTCTAAAATTTTCATTGCTTCTTGTTTAGCTTCAAGATCATCTTCAGTCTTAGCCAAGTACTCTGAAGCTTTTTTCAAGTAATAGATAGCTTCCTCTTTCCTGTTTAGTTTCAAATATGTCTTTCCAAGCATCAAAAGATTGTGATTATAAAAATTGGGATCAACTTTCTCAGCTAGTTCAAAGTAATTCAAAGCTTCCTCGTACGAAGAAGTTGGGGGTTCCCCAAAAATAGCTGATGCTATCTTGCGCTGATACCACGCCAGATCTGCCACTTGGTAGCACCAATTGCCAATCATATAGAGAGTAGTAGCATCTTTAGGATTGAGCTCAGCCGCTCTCTGTAATTTTTTTTTCCGATTAACTTCAGCGTGTATGAAAAAAAAAACACTTAATTTTACGTTCTCAGCTTACCAGCATGTGCTTCTTGATATTGTACAATTCCTTGATCTTTATTTTAGTTCCCTCGAACGATGTTTTGGAATTTAACAAAATTGCAATCCACTTGTGGACAGCCCAATGATCTTCTTGCAGACTCAGAGCTTCGCAGATCACGTCGTAAGCCTCGTAAACTAATTGCTTTGCTTCAACCTCTTTAGATTCTAGTTTGGACATTTTGTACAGAGCACGACTAAGTCGCCACAAAATTTCAACATCCTTGTTTTCCTACCATACACAAAGCAACACCATAAGATTATGAATGTCCTTTGAAAGTTCCATCCTAGTTGCAAGTAAATCAATTACCTTATAGCTATTGAGTAACTTGTAAATTTCCCTGTATTCCTCCTGATCAAACAGAGCATCAGCCTTGGCTATGAGCAGCTCTTTTTTCGTCAAAGACTTGTCGTCTCCGGTCTTCTTGGTAATGCCCCATAAGGCAGAAATATAAAATGGAGTCCCTGGAGTAAAGGTCTTGCGCCTCGATCCGTTGCCACATTGCTAATTAACAATAAATCCAAACTGCAGAGGACAAAAAAATTTGGTTCGAAAAACACTTTACTTACTCTTCCCAACTCCGCAGCAGCATAACCTAATGACCTGCTCTGCTGCAGCTTGATCCTACCAGCTAATCTTACGAATCTTGCAAACATTTTGCTTGATAAATAAAAGAAAAATGTACCCTAATACTTGTACACGTGTAATCAAACGATTGACAGTGCAAATTATTGTTGAAACAATAACAGCTCGTTAAATCGTAACGGACAGTTCTCTTTCACATTCTGGATCTTGGATAAGCGCAAAGCCCCATTGTTACATCAATTTCTTTGGTCTTAAATCGATTTGCACCTCATTTAAATAACTCGCGAGCATTTGACCTGTTGATATGCACAACACACTTCGTCAAAATATATAATATACGCACATTAAACAGTGATTTCACTTTTTGCAGCTGACTGCTAGATTTTATTGCTATCGAAAGCCATCTGTGTTTGTTTTCGTCCACCTTTGCTACTAAGAAGTAAGAACACAATATACTTACCAGTGCTTGTCTCGCTTGTCGACGGTTGATCGAACAGTTGTCTCCGAGACATCGCGAGGTTCGTGCCGCTGAAAGTGCGTGTTTCAATTTGCGTCCGTCTTAACCTTATCAGTTTGACAACAAATAAATACTTTGGTCTTTTAATCATGTGTTGAGTTGAGACTAAATTTTTTTTCAAACAAGTAGTGTTTAGTCACTCTCGCAATGGGTTCCCTGCCGAAGCCACTCTTATGGGGAAGCTCATTTGCAGCGTTGTACGGAGTTTCCTATCTAGTCAAGTATGTATTAGGTACAAAATGATTTTTTTATTTTCATTTTATTACAGATTGAAAACCAAATTGTTGATAATTCGAGGACGTACTGTTGTACGTGCGACTTGATGTTTTGTGGTCACGATCACGTTGAAAAGTTTATATTTTTTCAGGGATTATTATAGTGGTTCCATGTACGAGGGGAAGGAAAAGTTGACAGACAAAGTGGCTATTGTCACCGGTGCCAATAGCGGAATTGGAAAAGAAGTGGCTTTTGGCTTGGCAAAGAGAGATGCAAAAGTTATCATGGCATGTCGTGACATGATAAAATGCGAAAATGTAAATAAAACTGCTTTCACAGCCGATATGTGGTTCAAGTTTTGATAAAATGTACTATTTTCAGGCTCGACAAGATATTGTTTTCGAGACCAAGAATAAATACGTTTACTGCAGAGAATGCGATTTGGCTTCGCAGCAGAGTATCAGAGATTTTGTGAATCTGTTCAAAAAAGAACATTCAAATCTGCACATTCTCGTTAATAACGCCGGCGTTATGAGAACCCCTTACAGTTTCACCAAGGATGGAATCGAAATGCAAATAGGTGTGAATCACATGGGCCACTTTCTATTGACTAATCTATTGCTCGACACGATGAAAGCCTCTGCTCCTGCCAGAATCGTGAATGTATCCAGCTTAGCTCACCTAAGGGGGAATCTCAAACTTCATGATTTAAACAGTTCCGAGTACTATGATCCTGGTGAAGCCTATGCTCAAAGTAAATTAGCCAATGTTATCTTCACCAAAGAATTGGCCAAAAAACTAAAAGGTTTGTAAATAGTTACTGTAGTTGACCAACAAACATCGAGTTTTTTTTTTTTTTTTTTTTTTTTTTTCGTGGGATACAGTACCGATAGTATAGAGGCACTTGGCCGGAAATACATATCTCAGGCGAGGCTGGAGGATAAAAATACATCTCACCGAGTTTTGACTCCAACGTATCCACGTGGTATGTAGGTGATGGGGCCTCTATTGCATTAACCGCGACAGAACCGACGCCCACGATGGGCAAATCTCTCTCCCTCTGCACTTTTGAGGCGGATCGGCGAAAGATACGAAAATTCAATTCCACCCAGCAGCGACTCTCCCGGCTCCGTCTGCGAGCGCTCGGTCTGGAGATTCCGAGACACCCTAACAGCGGAGCCTTCCAACGGTATCGCGTCGGGGCGTTAACGGTGTTTATCCGGATTCCGGATTACGCGAGTCCGCGTTGTTGACAACGGGGTGTGATTAATTTTACTTTGCTTATGAGGTACGATAAACACACCAAGCGAAAGACGAGTTCGTGCACTAATTTAATGTTTACTTGAAAAGAAAAAAAAAAAATGTAGATGTTATAGTATCATCGGCAGCAAACGAGAATAGCCGTGTAAACTTTATCGGTGCATAAAACGTGCGTCGCGTGGTCGCGCCCTTGCCTTCTTCACACGCCGTGGCCCCGGTGTCGCTTCATCCCGTGCACGCGCTACGTATCCCAACGTTTATCGGCCGCTTTTACAGAGTCTACTCCCTTACCCCCCGGTTTACCGCGTATATTATAAGGTTCAAGGCGATTCGTACGACGTGGAGGTACGATTCACGCAGTCGTTTACACTCATCGACGATGCACATATATATAAACGCCTATTTGTGGTTTTTCTTTTATTAGAAACGCGGACCCCTTCGTTTTTTTTTTTTTTTTTTTTTTTTTTCATGGCGCTGCGCTCTTATTGGCTCGGCGAGGCCCCTCGTTGTAGGTCGTTTAATTATAGGTTTGAGGTACTTCATGCGTTACGAGTGCGCTTGTGATACAGTATACGTGTAACGGAAAATCAAGGAAGCTCTGTATATATATATTATATACGCTGAATAAAGTTTTTACGTGAATTTATTTATGAAAAAAAAAAAAAAAATAGCTCACTGTGATCCAACAATTACGAGGTAGCGGAGTATTATTTGAAATTTATTTAGATGTATTCCATGATTCGTCATAAGTTTTCTCATGATTGAAATCAAGCCATATAGAACATGATTCGTAAGTTGTATAAAATTTTTCACGATTTCAATCTGTAAACGTATACGAAAATCTATTATCAAGAGGTGAAAGTAGCTTTGAAAAGTTGAAAGTGTATTAGAAGCGTGAATTTTCTTGACAAGAAAGAACTCCAAGCTCAACTTTTTATCGAATTAAGTTTTGACACGTAGTCCTTGTTCCGCTAGAAATACCTAATACTAGAAATACGGAAAAAAATGGCTAGAGTCGATAAAAAAACACGCACGAAAGAGTAATTTCTACGTAAACAGAGTATGTAGTTTTTATTTTACTTTTCTTAAAAACGATTCCTACATCTGCGATATAACAAAATGGTTTTATCAAATTTAAAAACCAAGACGATTTCGGGTAACAGGGCCCCCTTAATTTGTTTCGCGTGTACATTCCGAGGAGATAAACGACCTTTCACTCGCGTTAAAAAATCTAAAATCCCCGCGCACTTTGCCAGTTTAATCTCGCAAATAAAAGCCGGAAAAGGCGGACAGTGGCACAAATCCCGCGCGTGTTAAATTTACTCGGAGCGAGTTAGATAGTGGTCGCGCGATACGATACGCGGCGGGGGTTACGTGAAATTTTCGCTCCGCGAGCCCAGACAAATGGCTGCGGATGCATACAACGGCCCCGTCAGTTACGGCCAAACAAAATAACATCCAAAGCTATTTTCGGTTTTTTTTTCGAGTTACTAGCGAACTTTTTTTTTTTTTTTTTTTTTGTACAGCTTTTATAGACTGCGTCAGCTGTGCTTTGTTCAATTTTTTCGGTTGCACTGGAAATTGAAAAAAATTGTTGTAGTGATACGGGTTTTGCAACCACGTATGATTTTTCCACGCATATACACGGGGGAAGAAAAAAAAGTCTTGTTCGTCAGCTCATATCGAGTCAAATTGTGCACGTGACAGTCGCCATTATACACTACACGCATGTTTTATCCTAAATGTCGAGCTAAACGTACTCCGTAATTTTTTCACATTTAATAAAATACATGTTTTACCAAAAAGCTTTTAATTATCGCCGAAAATTCGTTTTGCAAATATTTGTGTTTACACGCAGAGGCAGAAGTAAAATTCTCTTTTATTTAAATGTTTGAGGGCTCTGTGTGTCAAACCCAGCTTTTTTTCAATTATTTTGCGATGCAACTTGTATCCTGTTACTAAAAAAAAAAAAAAAAAAAGATTTCCACTCCCTTTGAAAGCGATGGTGTATTTAACTTGGTAATTTGCACAAAAAGTACTTGTTGATTATTTTTATTTATTCAATTACTACGTTTCGTTACGATACAAAAACGAAGCAATAGAGAGCAAAAAAATTCACCACATGACAAAGTTTCACACACGGTCCGCACTCGGCAACAAAACCACTAATACATACATCAACGTCACCCACGAAGCCTCTAATGACTTTCGATCATGAGCTCGAATGGCTTTTGGCGCGCAATGATTTTCTCCCTCCCCCGCTACTTTGGCACACATTCCCCCCCCCCCAGATAAGCCTAATTTCGTCGGCTCGCTTTTCCGTGTACGTATATATACACGTCGACTTGGGCGCCGGCGGGTCTCGGAATACCAAATCGCGCGCCGAACGGCTTCAGGAGATCCCGCTCCCCCAGGAATGGCGAATTTGCATACCTTAAAATTTTCATTGTTCATCCGACATCGAGCCCCGGCTTGCACTTGGGAAAAGTCGGAAAGTCGAGAGCTGGGATCCAATAAAACTTGGGAATATCGACTGTCGTCCGACTGATGCCTCGGCTTGCTCTGAATTTTATTACTTTGGGCCGACTCGGCTTTTGTCGTTTGCGTGTATATACGGATGGAAAAAGTCTTTCAACAGTCCGAGGCAGCAATAAATCCGACTCCCGAGCAAAGTGTAATTTTCTCACCTCGGCTGCGCGCAAGCGGGGGGTGCTGTGTGTATATATACGCGTTTGTTGCACGCGCTGGTGGATCCGTTGGAGAGTGATCGGCGCGGCTGGGGGTGATTTAGTCCGACTGGTGTAATTGAGTTTGGAGCTTCCCTCCTTTTTGTTTTGTTTCGGTTGCGGTGAGTTTGGATGCTTTCGTTGCGACGAGCTCGATTGGACATTCGATAAAGTTGTTTTTCTTGTTTTTATAGAAAGTAACGTGCTGTTTTACGATACCTTTTTTTTCCTCTTCGTTTTCTCGCGGAGGAAACTTTGTATATCGGTCTAAAATATAGCTTCTTTACATGTGTGGTAAAAACAAGTTTTACCGTGTAATGATCGAATTTTCGAAAAAAAATGTCTGTATGTACGCATATGAGTGTGAGGGTCTATGATCAGAGTGGTGTTTCAAGAACAACATTTTTTTATGCAATTTTCACAATAACTGTAACTTACAAGGTATGATAAATTTTTTTTTTTTTTTTTAATCTTGAAAAGTTAAAATTAGTTCAGTTATCTCTTTCTTTTTTCTTTTGTTTTTTATGAAAACTCTTTTATCGGAAACTTACAAAAATTAGTATATAAGAAATATTCATTAATTGCACTATCTTTTTTTCACGAAATTTTCAAGCGATATTTATGATAAATTTTTAAAAACAATTCATTATCACCTTTTGATAATTTGACGTGAACAAATTTGTAAAACTAATAAGTTTGATTGAAAACAATTTTTGTTATTACAATAACATAATTGAGATTTAAAATCGAGATTAAACTATAGCAGTTTCGCAAAAAACAGCAAGTAAAGCAATAACCGAGGAAAACATGTAACTATTCTATGATAATTATTTGTATATTTTGTGTACGTACGTGAATAAATTTCCCAAATAAATAGCGAAATTTTCCTCGCCACGAACTAGTATGATAATAGTAGTTGTAATGGTAATAGTGTCCTCCGTCAACGTGACGTAAGCACCTCTGACACTCAACTAACTCGGGACTCAGCGTATAGCCTCCGGACAAAGAGATGCGTGACCAACGCGAGGAGGAGGAAAGTTTCGTCATACACGGGGCGAGAGTATAAAGAAGAGGAGGAAAAATTTTCGCCCAGTGAGTAAGAAAAGTGGCTTCGCATCTTGCCTGCATAAGCGAGTAATGAAGCTTATTAGGTCGTTACGCGCGTAGCAGCGCAAGGAGAGAAAAAAAAAAAAAAAAAAAAAAAAGGACAGTCAAGGCTGATGGCCCGGAGCTGCACTCGCAAATAATTTGCGGCCATTATTATGTAGTAATAGTACACGCGGACGCGTACCTAATGGGCCGTTGTCGAAGTAATTCTCGAGTACCGCTTGTATCGGGTGCTTCGCGTGTGTACCAGCTACTTCAGCCCGAACAACGAGCTCCGAGAGGTAAAGAGGAGTTTTGCTGCTCTCTTGTTCCGCCGGTACAGTGCCTCAGGTGGAATCTTCTCTTCTCCTCCCACTCACTCACCCCCCCCCTTTTTTTTTCTTGAATCTCCTGCTAATGGTGTCTCGTATCTCAGTTTAAGCTCCGGTTTACTTTGGAGTCTTCTTTTCATGAATGATTCGTCATTTTGTCGGAGTATGCAATTTAACGAATTTGCAAGTACATCGTCTTTAAAAAATTGTCTCGAGAAAATATCGAGGGAACTTTATCGATTGTACGACAATCAGTTCTTCTCTTGTAGTTTCCATCATCTAAAAAACAAATAAGAACAAACACATATTCCAAGCGTACAACATTTGCATCGATGATTTTCTATTGTATCGAATCCTTGTAGGGATATACTTATAGTTTCATTAAAGTCATTTGTATGAATCAGTTTATCGATAGACTATAAATTGCGACGTATTATTCTTGATTTTCCGTCAGAATTTTAAATCCATGTACTATACCAATGGTATAGTGAGTACGTTGCACCCTTACATGTAAATATATATATATATATAGGTAATACGGTAGNTTCCCTGGGAAGCGCCTCCGATCAAAAGACGTCGCGGGGATGTCGCGCGTAAAAGGATGTACGAAAAAATACACGCGACGGGATTTACAACACGGAGATTATGTGTTTTTCGACTCGTACGAGGGGGGGTCGGGGCACCATGCGTATAACGTCGGCTGTGAGATTCGGAGCTGCACGGGGCCATAAACGAATAAAGAGATAAAAGCCATATTGTGCCCCAAAGTGTCGTTGAGTCGAGAAACGATCGCTTTTCTCTCCACGTACTGTATATATATATATATATATAAAAAAAAAAATTCTATGTTGGAGCGTAAAATAGAAAAAAAAAGAGTTTGTAGCCACTTGTGCATGTGTACATATTTCTTTTAATCGGAATTTCTCATTTCTCAAACAATTTTTTTTTTTTTTTTTCACGCTCATTGTTCAATACGAACTATAAAAGTAGAGTATTTTTCATCGGAATGCATGTTATAGCGAACACGCGCACACCGTACTTATTTCCAATAATTTTTCCAGCGCGCGAGCCCCTTTCAAAAATCGGCCCAATTTCCCTTGCTCCCCCACGTACCTACCTCATCTTGCTTTTTCTTTTCCACTGTTATGCTACTACAGCGCAGGAAAGGCCGGCTTTGTCTCTCATTCCCGCGTACTTTGACCCTCCGAAACACGAGATCCACCTGGGAGACAAATAAAAGCCAAAAGACGCACCAGGTCGCGGCAAGTAATAAGCACCCTTCTTTTTTTTTTTTTTCCTTCTTCATCTCTGCTCTCGTTTTCTTTTTTCCTCTGCCCCGGGCCCCCCTTGTTCGGGGGACAATCTCCATTTCGAGCGCCCCATTAACGAAAGAGGAGGAGCTCAAACATATACGCTCGCGCCTGCCGACCGGCGCCGCTTTTAATCATCGAACCCTCTCGCCCCCAACGTAATGCTCGAAAACTGCAAGCTCTCCCCGGTGCTCGTTATCTCCGGGCGCCCAGGTGTTTACCCGATCTCCTCCAACGCGTATATATATATACATAATGGGGCGATGAGTTAAATGTATATATATGAGACGCGTTTACCGATAATAGTCCATCCGGGGTCACACTCTCGACTCTGTGATTCTTTTACGCGACGATTGGAGCACGATGAGATAAGCTCCCCTATCCATCTCGAAGATGTTTCCACTGCTGCCACTGTTTACGGGTATTAATGTGTACGCGTATTGCTCTCGCGTTTGTTTTGCGAAAAACAAGAAAAAAAAGAAAAATTGCGCGCGTGTGTGAATCAAGCTATACCACAGCCTCTTGTGCGCATAATCGTGCTTTGTGTTCGAGTCGTATACGAGACGTTAATTGGATGAGTTTCCCGACAAACTCCCTGTACCTATACCCCGCGTGTGCATAATAACAAGCACACGTGCGCCCCGACGATTCCGAGTCAAAGTCCCGCATCGAGACCCACTTGATGATGGAGTTTTCACTTGAATCCGAGGTAAATGAAAGCCCGCTACACTATATTATATACTCGGCTCCCGCCACTATGTGCCGTGTATTAACGCCGTACGTGACTATATGTAATTATGGACGCGTGTGTGTGCTCCGTGGAAAATGGTTATGCGCTTGTGACGGGGGTAACGCGTGAATGGCAGCAACGTGCGCTTAATCGGCTCCCTCTCTGCAATTATCAGGTCTGAAACGGTGATTGGAGTATCGAGGGATTAGCCGTGGTGTGATTTTTTTTTTTTTTTTTTTTTCTTCTTCTTTCAACGCTATGTTGGGGTGACACGTGCTTTCTGAATGCGTGGGTGGGGTATTTACCCGATGAAATTGAGGTCGCGAGAGTGACCGGAGGGAGCTCCGTGTGGTAAATTAACGTACGAAACCTCGAACGAAATTGAATAGGACCCCGCAAGTAGTGCGGGTCAACGTGCGATCAGACCGCACGCGAAGCTACACAAGTAATACGTTTCCTTCGTGTAAAATACACGTGCACGTTCGGATGAACCGTATACGACACGATCATAGGAGGGCTTTTCCAGCCCTAATCATCCGGCCTCTCCGTGCGAGCGTATTATTGATACACGCAGCCCCGGGTGCTCAGCCGTACAAGACTCGATGCATATACACGCAAAAATGTTCCTCGCTCCCTCCGTTTTCCTTAGGCGCGGCAATTCTATTCTCATCGCGTCGTGTACGAACAGCGAGGCTTTCCTCATTGTTCCGCTGCTAGGCACTCTCAGTTGTATCATCTTGTATTAATTACTCCATGGAGAGCTCTCGAAATGTCTATTACGAGTCGCGCGAGCGATATCAGGCCTGAGGTACAAATAACGGTGGTCCCTCGTACCCCGTGTCGACGACTCGTTTTTGAAAAAAACCAACTCACGGCACGTGGTCAGCCCGTGAATTTATGAATATAAGTTATGTACGATTTAACCAAACGAGTAATAACGTAATAAATGTATAGGCGTCCCTTACACGCGAGAACTTGTCGCTCGTCGACAGAAATGTCACGCCAACGGCGGGACGGCCTCATTTGTTCTCTGTATACACGCACGATATACCCTCCTGCTTGGAATATAATATACGTATCCGGATCGGCGTCGACGGATAAGCTGGGCAACGAGAGGGAGCTTTTTCTGCGGTGAGGAAAAACAAAAGGAGCTCCCTAAAATCCTGGGTGGCCACCTCGACGACGCGCACGCTCACTTCTCCCCCTTCGTGTTATATACCGACGAGTAAGTCGTCAACCTTTCCGTACTCGACTCGTGTGTACTCGTATACGTTATCCCTTTGCATTAATCACGCGATTCGCGTATCAACGGGCGAGGAGCGCAAATATCAACGAGATGTACCTTCTTTGGTCGCTTGTGTTCCAGCACGCGAGGGATCAGTTGCCGTGTAACGGAGAAGATGCACGTCTATCGAAACGCAAAGCCAAGCGAACGTGTGCTCATGTAACAGTGAACGAAAAAGGCTTGGTATACGGGAAGTTACGTATAGGAACGAGCATACATATACATGTAGGCAGTGCCTGGAATTTCGCGGGTAAACGACGCCAGCTCCCCGTTATTAACGGGCTTCACATGCAGAGTCGTAAATTTACAAGTTTACGAGGAAGGGAGATACCTCCCCCTGCCTCCTCTTTGGGCCGCTTATCTTATTCTTGTACGACGTTGTAAGCTCGACGTACAACTCCCTCCTCTCTATATGTATACCTATGTATGTACTATCGTGGAAGAAAAAAGAAGAATCATAAAAAGTTGTAGGTAATTTAATTTCTCGATACTCGCGCTGATATAAAAGCAATACCAACAACAAATATATTTCATCTCGATGTACGCAACTTGATGGCACTACATTTCCACTACCGTTCCACGGTGTATAGAAAAAAAAAAAAAAAAAAAAAAAAAAAGATTTCCNATAGTATTGATTTTGTCGTGAATCATCACTTTTAATTTTTGACTTCAATTTATAAACTTGGATTAAGTTAGATTTTGTTACGTACATTTATTACGATAAGGATGCCAAAAATCGTCTGACTTAACAAATATTTTTAATTTGCTTACTTACAATGGATTTAATTAAGTACCTCTTTATAATCTTTATAAAGGTGAGGATTCGTCACGCTTTTTTACTAATCGGGATGTAGGAATATGATGGACGCGGTGTGCTCATTTATCGTTGGTGGAGGTTGGGGGGTGTGGTTTGCATTTCGTAGATGAAAAAAAAAAAAAAAAAAAAAAAAAAAAAGGACTCCATCGCGTCATTTCGCTATGGATGAATTCTCGATACACGTTGCAACGATCATACCAGGGGCATTTATTCGCCCCCCTCCCCTTCTTTATACACACACACTTCACGTCTCCGCTGAGAAATCGAATTTGTAGGTAGTACCTACAAAGGAGCCCCTTTCCCCCTACCCCCGTGCCACCGCTTACGTCTTTTCTCTCGCTCGGGCCCCGACGTGTACTCCTCCTCCTTTTCCAACTGCATCTATACGACATCCGTTCGTGTGTATACATGTAGAGAGAGCCCGCATTGAATTTTCCGTGCGCAACGGCACAAAAGACGTATGATTGCTCGCTGCTCCTTTCGATTAGAGTTTCTCTCCCTTATTCGGTTACGTGGGTGGGTGTACTCACCGAGATTGGCTTTCCGAAGGTGGCGAATATTCCCCGCAGTCCCCACTGCGAAAACAGTGGCAGCTCGCCTTTTCTGTGTACACTTTCATCTTTGACGAGGAAATGAAGTCTACATACCTGTACGTGGCTGCGTGGGGAATACGCGATAAGAGTTATATACTCACTCTGTCGAGCCATTCCACGCCATTTTTTACAACATCCTCGTGGGTGAGATATACATGGTCAACTTTTTCCACTTCCCTGGCCTTTTAATGGCACGACTATCAAGCTGTTACAAGTCGCGCACGGGGGCGCCGAAAAAACAAGTTATTTGGACTGTAATCGCACTTCCGCAGTGATCTCGATATCGGGACTCTGGGGTATTTCGGGCATCATCGAGCGATGGGAGCTCCGCACTGAATCGAAATTACACGGCAAGTGATGGGCGCAAGGGGGTTTGGAGCACGTGCTCATCCGTGATACGGCACGGAAAAGTTTTTCTCTCCCCGTGCAATAACGGCTACTGTTTTATGGCCCCCCCCCCCGCCACACGTAAGTTTCGCTTAACAATTTGATAAAGACCTTCTCGAAACTGACGCCCGTTTAAGTTGAAAGTTGTACGTATACCGTGTGTTTTCGCATCCGTCGCCCAAATGGTTTTTTATTATAAATGCTCCCACGAGTTTTGCGCCCCAAACACGCTCCGTGTGTGTCGATACTCTTTGTCACCGCGATAATTCCCCAAACGTCTTCCTCTTCCAAGCGATCGAAGCCATTTTTTTTTTTTTTTTTTCATTTCAGAAAACCCCGAAGGCGGAAGGGAAAAAAAACAAAGAGGCGTCGGAAGGGAAAAAGCGATCCCTGAATTTCGAGAGACAATGAAGAAGTAGAAGAAGAAGCCGTCGGTGAATGAGTGACCTCCGGTATAAACAGCGAGCGACTATAATGAAAGGAAGCCCCGGCGCTTCGCTCGAGCCTCTCCTTCCTCGCGCGCCATTGTGTATCCCTTCTGGGGCTATTTACTCGCTGGAAAATAATGGTCGGCGTCGGTGTCGTTATCGTCGCGCACTTATTATCATCGCACTCGCCTTCCTCTCTCTCTCTCTCTCTCGTATACGTCTATAAAATGCACAGCTAGAGTTGCGCGAAACTCTAAGTATGTATAGAGCCCGCCAGCTGCCATGAAGTGTCTGTATATTATGCGTTTGTTGTTGGCACAACCGAGTATATATATGGGATACAAGGCGAATAGATGAATTTTTTTTTTTCTGTTAAACGTTACCATAGATTGACTCGTTAAAATTAACGTAGGACAACATACATAGTATAAATCTCACAAGTGCTGTTTGGGCTATTAATTTGAAGTAAAATCTCGAGCTCTGGCAAGTCACTTGAAAATCCTATCTACTACCTCATGAGTGTATATATATGTACACAAAAACCGCTGACTCGCAAACAGACCAAAACATTCCCCAGAGACTGTTTCGCGCTTCGATGTGTATGTATACCCGGGAAAGTTAGACTCCGGGTATGTGTATATATCTATGAGACGATGATGATTTATTCGTCGTCTCGGTAACTCGATTCTCGGATAACCAAGTTCTTTCCGTCTCAGTTTCGCGCGGATTTCTACTCGAGAGTGTCTCTGTATCCTCTCCCCTACCTTACGGAGATAATTGACGGTGCATATCCTCCATTATTCATACGCGCAGAGTTATACCGCCACTTTTCCAAGTTTTTCCGAGGATGGGACTTTGGGGTTTTTTTTTTTTTCGAGTGACTTGAATCGAGGTGTCGATGGCGAGCGATATTCACCTTGAATTATTTATCAGTACTATATGGCGCCACCGCATATATACACACACATGCCTAGCAGTATCTCCAAGACAATAACGTGGATTCATTTTCTAATAGCTCATAAGCTTTTTTTTTTTTTTTTCACGGACAGAAGTGTATTTTAACACCCTTTTCCCTCGTACAGACGTAATTTCTATGGTTCCAATTAAATGTTCTTTCCCCCCCCCTTTTCGAGACTACTTACTTCTATAACATTGGCTTCTCCGCGGTGCTCTCACTTATCGTCACGGAGGAAAAAAAAAATCAGCACGTGCCGTAATTCCCGAGTTTTTCGAGCCCTCGTCCAAAAATCCATCCCCTATGTAACACTGCACGAAAATCAATTACGAGGGTGATATAAAAAAAACAAAGGGATCTAATTCAGTCGCGCAGCTGTTTTCTTCGGGACGTGAGTAAGTAAGTAAGTAAGTGCGCGACCGGGAGTGATATAAAATAATCCAATTACGCGAATCGACGAGGATGGACTATTCACTATACGTACAATGGATACCCCCGGAGCTGTAACTCCTCGTCGGTAGTATCGCTGCATGCGGGCGCTTCCTCTACACCCTTTGCTCTGTACTTTTGCCAAAACCACGTGAAAATTAAATTTGGCGTCTCTTTCTCGTTAGCCGCACGAAACAACCGTACATTGAAACGAAATCATCTCCCTTTCACGTGGAAGGGACCATTGAATGATATCTCGCGAGCTTACAGATATCTGACGATGTGCACGCGACCCTTCGAGATATGCCGACCTAAATTTACCCTCCCCGCATCTACATATACGTATGTACGAGCGCTGAGGTATTCGTATGTATGTAATATACCTGGATATGTACCGGTCGCGCGTGCTCGAGTAGTCCACCAACCCCCCCGCATACCGCACACGTCTGGACTGTTGATTTCCGGTAGTCGAAATTCAGTCCAGGTATGCACACACGGGCCTGTACTACACTTGTAAATACAAACACACGCGTACACGTATACTCGATATGCATGTACCGTTGAAGGTGAGCTCACGAGCTGGTTTCAATGGCCCAAAATCGGATTCTAATGCTACACGTCCGGCTCGACATTATTTGCCGTATATATAGTCCGTGGTCGTTGATTATACGCGGTACGTAAACTATACGGCATGTGATTTGCAATTTGTTTTTTCACCCGCGAAGGTTGGAAAAAAAAAGGAAAAAAAAAAAAAAAAAAGGAAAAATCGAAACTCCCTTCCGTAAATGTATTGGCGTTTGCGTTCCAAAAGCCAATTTGCTTCGGGACGAAGACGGCGACGACGTGTACATTAGGCGCGATCGTGGACAGACGACCAGTCTGGGTTTTGCTTATCGCCCATCTCCTCCTCGCCCCTATGTGTATATGGTTACTCTTGTATAGCCTGCGGGGGCCACTTGGGGTAAGTCTCGACGGGTGCGCGGCGACGATAAGGAAGACGTCTGCGCCTCGAGTTTATACGAATGGGCCAAGCTGGCTTATGGTTATATGCGAGGGACGACGTGCTTTGGCTCGATTTATATACGAACCAACCACCGACTATCGGCTGCTTACAATGTATGGAGTAGGCATCCATGTATATATATGTTCATACATATTGTTACGAGCTATGGCTCGATGAGTTTGGTAGTTTCAGTGGGATGATGAGTGCCGGGGCGCAGGTTGAGATCTGTCACTGTAGAAAAAAAAAAAAAAAAAAAAAAAAAGGGGAAAAAATTTCCAGGGACACAGTGGTACAAAGTTCGACGGATGGAGAGGGACAGCTGCGAAAGGATAATCCGAAGCGTATAACACATGCCCGAAACCCACTCCAAATGGACGATACGGAACAAGCTTTCTCTCATCCCGAATTCAAGAGCTATCCCCTCTCGAGACGTGGTTGGTAAAATTCGATACTCTCGGCATTGAGTCAATCGAGGTCTTCCCCCTTCAATTCCAAAGATTCTGCAATTTATTGATCGTAGCGTGGCAACTGACCTATCCCGAGATTTACGTACGCACAACCTGATCATCGTAATTAAGCTCTGGTGGTTATTATACAACACACGTATGGTAAACTCTCCATTCGACGAAACGCATGTGGATATTATAATGCCGTAGGAGCAATTCCTTCCAAGCATACGCGAATGTCGAGGGTCTTGCATCACAGGGGAGGGGGGGGGGGCACACACAAATGAAATCCAACGGCAAACAAACGATGAAATGGAGGTGGATGTCTCTCCATCCTCCGTTGATCACATTGTCGTGCGAGAGACTGTCAATTTCATCAGTCACCGTTCTACACACGTGCACGCGTAACTTGATAACGCAAACGGAGTATGTATATAGCAAGCGCTTGCGCTATGCGTTTGTGTATATTATACACACATCCGGCCTTCTCCGTCTCGCATATATATAGGTGGAGATATGAGGCATGGCCAGCTCCTTGGATATTGAAAGCTCGTACAAGCGTGTATGTGTATAAAAGTGTGTGCGTTGGGGCGAGAGCTCTTTTTCCGCGCTCCGCTGACCCCGGCCAAGGTACACACACGTCGACGTTTGCTCGCCGGCTTCGTTATTGAGGGAGAATCGGTGATATTAAAAGCCAGGATGTAGGAATATGATGGACGCGGTGTGCTCATTTATCGTTGGTGGAGGTTGCGGAGTGTGGTATGCATTTCGTAGATGAAAAAAAAAAAAAAAAAAATTATTTTACTAACGTGTAAGTTTTGTGCTTGACCGTAATTCTGGAATATCAAGAATCTAAAGTGGATATTTTGCGGAAAAGCTCGCTCGTGGGAATTTTCCAAAAGCAAAACGTTTGCTCTCGTTTCGCGAGTTAATTAAACTTAAAAGGGCAAAAACAAAAGCACCCGGGGTCTCTCCCCTTGTTTTGAGAGTCGCAAAAGCGCGTGGAACATTTCGCGAAATTTCACTCGCCGCGGAAAACAACGAGAGCGTCGGAGCACACAAAGGTAGGGCTTTCACGCTTTCTTGATTCTTTTAAACTTTCCCCGTTCGTTTCGAGAACTTGCGGGTATGTACAGTGGAGAGAGAGAGAGAGAGAGAGATAGAGAAAGAGGTCAAAGAGGGAAGTACTCGGGGGCAGCGGCGCGAATGCGTATACATCGTTAAATTGATACAGACGGAAGTTTGATATTGAGATCATCTCCGTTTGCCCATTGCTATGCCCAAAGTTTGGTGGAGTCGTAATAAGGAAAGGTCCAATACTGATGTAATTGAAAAAGGAGAAAAAAAAAAAAACTTTTTTCATTAAATCCAACGTAATCCAGTAGATGGACGTACTTTTAACCATACCAATTTAAATACAGCGTTTCAATCGAGAAATGTTAAGTAAAAAAAAGTAGGAGAAATTGTATATAATTAAATTAATTATTAAAGACAAGGTAAATGCAACGCAAATTAATTTAATTTATACAACTCATGTAATGTAATGGATGAAACTTGTACTTCATTTTGATCAATCACGTTGACACGAGGGCGAGAAGACAGTCTCTATAGTCACCAGATGTGCTTTTCTGAAACAAAAAGGAAACAACCGAGCTGACATTGATGAAAAAATTGTGTTGCTCATTGGACAAAATAGTAACAAACTATGCCTGTCACATTAAAGTTACAATATTTCCTTTAAGAGCAATATATATTAATTGAAATAAGCCTAAATTTGAGTTATGGCCGAGTAAAAATGTTTATTAGGTTGATTTGGATCGGATCGCACATAAACGTAAATGTATCAGTCGACATTACTTCTTAATCAAATATAAGGACATAATTTTTATCTAATTTTTACCATTATTCAAATCTAAGATTGTTGCAAATTGATTTCACTGTTTTTTAACTGAATCCTCTAACTTTGTGACAAATATAAAAAAAAAATAATAAAAAATGTTTACGTCTATCATAGTTTCGAGTTCCGTTCCGTAGCATTTCTTAAATTCCTCCTTAATATCTGCAAGATCGATTTCACTTCGGGAAACTATGATGCGAGTCATTGTTCGGGGGTCGTTCATGTTGTTGTAGAGGCGATCGGCGAAGAAGCCAGTTTTTGACTTTGCACGTTTCACTAAAAAAAGGGATCATTTGTGAGATACTAGTACACTAATGAACTAAAAACCACAACTATTGAACAACAGTGAGAGAATCCTCGATTTGGTTTACCAATTTGTAGGAGGCCTCTCTTGAAATCTGTCTGATAGTCAATATTCTCGATGCGTTTTTCAATGTCAAATCGGCAAAGGTACAAATATTCGATGAAGATTTCTCTCAGCTGTGGATAGCTACGATTGCAGAGGATATTTTGAAATGTACTCTCTGTAGGTATCGGCAGCCATTCCACTGAAAAATTAATAAATTGATTAATGCCAATATTTTGCCTAATATATATAATGCTTGTAGGATGCCATGGTATTATAAAAAGATATAAATTTATTACTACATCCGTTGAGCTCCAAGGCATAATTCTTAGCCAAGTTATAACTAATATTCTGACTCTGATCCCTCTCAGCTTGGAGGAGTGTGAGGAGCAGAGATTGGAAATAGCCAGACGTATCACCAATAATATCGTTCTGTAGACTCCTGCTGTATACTGCGTGGAAAAAAAATCCAATGAAACGATTTATTTTTGATATTACATAGAAACAGTATCAGATCTGGGAAAAAATTTTTACTCGGTGTGGAAGTGTGGTTAGAATTAAAGAAATAAACACTTCAATTATTGAAATGTTATTGCAACATGTTATTTGGTACAATCGCTGTCTATTTTTACTGTAATAAGTAGTAGCAGTCGATAATCACACAGTAAACAGCGCCCTCATGATGCAACACTGAAAATTTTGTATTGTCTTACTACTGACGGCCATTACGGAATGCAACCTGAAATTTTTTGCCTTTCATAGCTATCACAGCTCCACAGGTGACCCAGAATAGTCTCTGTGAGTCCTTTGATTACATTAGAAACCATATAGAGATGGTAAAGTAGTTGAGAATTTATGTGGAGTTAATATAAGCAACCTTCACACGTACGTATGTTAGATGGGGCCCGTAGAGATCAATCAGTTATAACGGTACGAGTAAAAATGATGATAAAAATGATGACTAATCGAAAAAGATATAAAACATAAAACTTTTCAATACTTACACTTCTCGTAAACAGTAGCCATTGTTTTAATCTCGCTGTTGTTCAAAGTACAGAGGATCTCAACGATAGTGTCCTCGTCGGTGCCTAGGCCGTCCATAGCGTTGTACATCTCTTTGGCGTAGTACGTAAGTGGTGGAGTCATAAGCGCCACAATAAGGTTTTTAAAGTCACCGGAAAGTTCCTCCTTCAATTGACTCACGAAGTCTAAGGACTTAGCACGTTGATACGAGTAAATCTCAGCGATTCTGAGTCGCTGTTTTATCGAGCGCTTCGTCAGGATGTTAATAATGGCCCCTTCATCGGTGCCAATGCCCATCATGGCGTGATACAGTATCCTTACATCCTCGATCACATTAAATGACTTACTTGGGAACACCGTCGGCTTCAACTAAAGTTTATTGTTAATTCATTTGTATTTATATCTATCGAGATATCTATAATTACTAGTGACTACCTTACGAGGATACAAATTTTTTGTTTTTACGTACCGATGAACCAACGCCGATGCAGAAGGCAAATAATATTACCATTGATAAGGTCATTTTGTAAGACTAGAAGTCGAAGAATTAGAAATTGATGTGGGCAAGAGAACTATTATGACTGACATGGGTAAACCAAAAGAATGCATTTCATTTGTCTGAACAAAATTATAAATGGTGAGAATATCTTATCCCCACTCCATATTCGATAAAGATATTAACGATAAAGAGTTTCATTCTGGCATGGTTGACGTGTGTTTATGGATGAGCAGTAAATGTTACTGTCATTTAAATGAGCTACAACTTAGCATTCCAAAGCGGAAATGCCCGTTTAAAAAAGCTTTTTATTTTATACAATAAATTTTCATAAATTAATATAACTCAAAACTACGTTTTGTAGGGTCTTGTATAGTATTGATTTTGTCGTGAATCATCACTTTTAATTTTTGACTTCAATTTATAAACTTGGATTAAGTTAGATTTTGTTACGTACATTTATTACGATAAGGATGCCAAAAATCGTCTGACTTAACAAATATTTTTAATTTGCTTACTTACAATGGATTTAATTAAGTACCTCTTTATAATCTTTATAAAGGTGAGGATTCGTCACGCTTTTTTACTAATCGAAGAAATATATTTTAATATTATGTTTTGTATTTTAATATCGTACCTGACTTATTCAAACTAAATAAGACTTATATCTTGATGTTAAATTGAAATGTCAACATTTCGAAAGGAGATATAAATCTTGAGTATATCCGGTCGACTCATAATGACAATTATGTGGTAAATACTTCGAATTCAAGTCAAGCTCAGCTCTTTATCACCAAAACACATGCAAACTAGAAATAAATAATCCTTTGACATTAAATGATGATTACGGGAAAGATATTAAATTGTATTAAATATTAGATTAAACTTTGCAGGATGATCTAAAATAGGGATTTCCTTTTACCGTACCTTATCATTATAATTATTTTTCATCATGATGTCTGTAATCAATTGAATGGATAATCTTTTAGCTCGACTCAAAAGTATTGAATTATTCAGCTCAAATCTGAACTTTTTTCTTACAATTTTTTAATAGAGAAATTAAAAGCAACCTGTGACTACACCTTATACATGCTTGGTGGTTCACTGAGTATAAATAATTGCTGTTGTTTGTTTTGTTCAGGCAACTCATTCAAGTTTTTGAAAAAAGACCTAAGATAAAATCGTTTCAACCAATTCTAAATATGCTTTGGGTCATTAATACGACAGTAGATAAATTTAAAGTATTTCTAAACAAACAAATTAAAACCGCATTGTCCGTGAGTAATGATGTTATCAGTACTTTTTCTAGCACCAAATTTGTTATCTGTTTTCTCCATCAGACTCTGGAAAAATTTCTACTAAGTGATTTTGTCCATATCCTGTATCATAAATTGCTTCAAAAACTTTTTCTTAAAAATAAATCCAATTTTTACTTGGAGCATACAGAAATACTACAATCTTACTACTATTCTACTGTAAAAATATTCAGATTGAGATAATAAGATGGAAAAAAGTTTCTAGCCAAAAGAAATAGTTACCAAATAAATACTACCTATTTTATTATAAGTATCATAGACTTTATATTTATTCATATTGATGCGATTATTATCTCCCTATCTACTACATTTTTTTTGTGGAATGGAAAATAAAGTATTTTAAACGTCAAAATGCGAGACTGTAGATTTTGGAAATCTAAAAAAATTAAGAAATTTTCTGTGAAAAAAAGCATATTGATAAGTATTAAGAAATTAGGTATGTGGGTGTGCGGGGGTGCGAATAAGTATGTTTACACTATTGGTTATATTTTTTCAGAATCGCATGTTTATATTTCAATAACAATAAAAATTTTTTTTTGTTCTTAGATACTTATAAGTGCTTAAAAATAAAATTTTGATTCAACTGATTTTTTTTTTTTTTTTTTCATCACAGCTGAATTTCATTTCGCATTTATTAGTTTCATGAAGTCAATTTCTCTGCTTTAACATCACGAAAAAATAGTGGAAGCTTTTGGGCAAATGAACTAGCAGCGGTTTTCTAGTTTATAAAATTATACAATATAATATATAAAGCTTGTCATTTTGATCAATCACGTTGACACAAGGGTGAGAAGACAGTCTCTGTAGTCACCAGATGTGTTTTCCTGGAACAAAAAATACAACTAAGGTAATATTGTTGTTTTAATTATCTTGTTGCTCAATGGGCAAAATAGTACGTTTCGTCACATGAGCCATATTGCCAACAAGGCTATCGGGTTGTTGACTACACATTGGCTCCAAATATGTTGCATAGCCCTAGCGAGGTGACACTTATGTGCCGAAATTTGATTTTCGTACTCAAGGCACAATATTGTATAAAAGTTTCGAAAAACGCTCATGGAAGGAAATAGTACTAAAGCGCGGTAATTGTCCAAAGATACCGAAAAAGACCTTCAAGTACGAAAAAATACTTGCACCACGAAAACTTCGAAAAAGCATAATTAACAAAAAACTATCTTTATTCTGTCCTCGGTATGACAAAAAATATTTAACCATAATTTTACTAAGTACAGTATTTTTTCAAACAATTTATCTTCTTATACATCTTTTGAAACATCACATTTTACAGTTGAGGATCAGGAGTTGCAATCAAGCGACGAAAGTAAAAAATTAATAAAAAATCTTACGTGTATCATGGTTTTTAGTTCCTTTCCGTAATTTTCCTTGAATACTACTTAAATATCTTCAAGATCGATTTCACTTCGGGAAACTATGATGCGGGTCAGAGTTCGGGGGTCGTTCATGTTGTTGTAGAGGCGATCGGCGAAGAAGCCACTTTTCGACTTGGCACGTTTCACTGAAAAAAACAAAAATGATTCATAAGAAACTAATACATACCAACAAACTGTAAACCACAATTATTAAACAACATAGAGAGTATCCTCAATTTATTTACCAATTTGAAGAAGTCCCTTCTCGAAATCTCTAGAAAATCCCATCTCTTGGATTCGTTTTTCAATATCATAATTGCAAAGATTGAAAAACTCGATGAAGGTTTGTCTAAGCTGTAGATAACTGCGAAAGCCGAAGATGTTTTTAAATTGAAGCTCGTTAGACTTCCACAGTTTCTTGTCTCAAAGAGTTTTGAACCAATTAATATTGGTATCTCGTATTTTAAAGTACCCTCTACTAGATTATAATATTTTATGTAGAAGTAAATATATGACAATTACCGGAAAAACTCCAAGCATCATGTTTAGCTAAACGATTAATGACACCATCGTGTGGATCTCTGTTACCCTGGACGAGTAAATCGAGCAGAGTTTGGAAGTATCCAGATGTTTCATCGTGTATATCGATCTGTAGGCTCCTGCCGTATACTATGTAGAAAAAATTCAATGAAACCATTTTGATTTATAATATGTTATGACATTAGATACGACACTTCAGACGTAGGTTATACTTTTTCATAGTTTTTATTACTTAAAACGCTGGTCAGATATCAGTAAGACTAATAAGTGTGAAAATTCTATTGTGGGTTTTAGTTAGAAAGTGCAGTTAGAGATAATTGATATGCACTTGTATTCTAAATTCTTTATCAGTAATTTTTGGAGCTTATGGGTGTTTTCATTCAGTTTTACAGCGTCCGCGTCGATTAGAAGACAAGCCTCTAATAGCAAGGATATTTTTTAACAATGAGCGAAAGTAAGCTTTTATACACCGGCATAAGTGGAATTTTTTAGCCTTAAGTGTAATTTTCCCCATATGAGTCACAAAAAAAAAAAACTTCAATATGTTAGGTGAAATTTTGAAATTTAGCGTGAAGAATTTCTTCATAATTTCGCATTTATTCAAGTAGCCTTATCTGAGAGTACTTTCTACTTTTCAAATTGATGCTCGTTACGAACTTATTGAACTTGCTATAATCATCGCATCAATAAAATAAACTAGAAAATGTTAGAAAGCGTGTAGGTATGAGTAAGCCTGTATGATCCAAAGTCGCTGATTCATTGAGCGCTTCGTCAGGATGTTAATAATGGCCTCTTTATCGGTGCCGATGCCCATCATGGCGTAATAAAGTATCCTTACATCCTCGATCACATTAAATGACTTACTTGGGAACACCGTAGACTTGAACTAAAATTTATTGTTAATTCATTTATATTTATGTCAATAGTTACTAGTTACTACCTTACGAGGATACAATTTTGTTTTTACGTACCGATGAACCAAGGCTGATGCAGAAAGCAAATAATATTACCATTGATAAGATCATTTTGCGTAAGACTAGAAGTCGAAGAATTAGAAATTGATGTGGGCAAGAGAACTATTATGATTGACATGGGTAAACTAAAAAAATATATTTCATTTGTCTGAACAAAATTCTAAATAGTGAGAATATCTTATCCCCACTCCATATTTGATAAAGATATTTCCGATAAAGAGTTTCATTCTGGCATGGTTGACGGATGTTTATGGATGGGTAGCTACTGTTATTGTCGTTAAAAAAAGATTTAAGTTAGCATTCCAAAGCGGAAGTGCTGTTTAAAAAATCTCTCAGCTTAGTTACATTCACTTACATATATTCATTACAATAAGGATTTAAAAATCGTCTAACTTCACTTGGAATTCAATTCGAGCTCAATTGTTTGTCACCAAAACACATGTAAAGAAAAAAAGAATAATAATTTAACATTACGAGATGATTGCAAAAAAATATTTGATCGTTTAGTAGTAGTTTTCGTATCTGGTGGCACATGATCCCAAGGTAAGCATAATTATTGTACTTGCTCTAATTGGTTGCACACCAAATGCGAACTTCATTTTTTCTACTAAGGGTGCAGTGAATATCGGAAGTTTAAAAAAATGTTATTGCTTACGAGATAAAACTTTGCAGGACGATCTGAAATAGGAATTACCATACTTATCGCTATCATTATTTTTTGTAATGACCTTAAAAAAAAGAAATAAATCCGTAACTCAATGATATTGATCATATATTAGCTAAAAAAATTTTAAGCCAGCTCATGTTAGTTATGGAAATACGTTCCAACATAAAATAAAAAAAAATCCTAAAAATACGTTCAGTCATTAGTATTACAATAGATAAAATGAAGGTATTTCAAAAAAAACAAATTAAAACCTTATTATCTTATGCGTAAACAACGTTTACTGGCACCACATCTTTGTTATTGTATTTTTTCTATTTAAGGCTTTTTTTTCTTGGACGTTTACTGAAATCCCGTGAGAGACATTATCTTCGAACCTGGTGCGCATCCAGAAAAAGTACAAGCAGTCCCTTTCTTTACTATTCTGCCCATGGGCTTTTTGAGCCTTTTAATAGAAAAACATGACTTTTCAGAAGCCATTATAAACCACGATCCAATAAATCCTCCATGTACCCCATACTATTTTAAGTACTAGAGAACATAAAGTTTACATTTATTAACGTTAATAAAACTATTACTTTGATCTTTCCACCTACTAGATAGACAGATTTTAAGAAAGACATAATTTTACAATGTTTTTCATATTTTACATAAAAAAACTTGAAAAAAAAAAAAAAACCCGTCAGTAATAAAACAAAGTAACAGAAACTATTATTTATTGAATTATTTAAAATAGGTTATCAAAGCCAAAGCAAATGCAAATTTTTATATTCATAAAATTGTACAATATAGTGTATAAATCTTGTAATTAATCAGTTATGTTGACACAAGGGCGAGAAGACAGTCTCTATAGTCACCAGATGTGTTTTCCTGAAACAAAAAAGATAACCAAGCTTATATCCCAAGACTGACACATGAAAGTTAAAATATTTACTCTGAGATCAACAGACGTCGCTAAAACCAACCCTAAATTTGAGTTATGGTAGAGTAAAAATGTTGATTAGGTTTTGATAATCACAGTTAATATCGTACATAAATGTAAATGTACATATTCCTTTTTAATCAAAGATTAGGACCTAATTTTTACCACTGCTCAATTTAAAGATGATTGCAAGTGATTTATTCTGTTTTTATTTAACTGAATTCTTCAACTTTGCTCTGTTTTTGGTATGAAAAGTATGTATTGCAATCACTGACAAAATTAAAAGAATTAATAAAAAATCTTACATGTATCAAAGTTTCAAGTTCCTTTCCATAGCGTTTCTTAAATTCCTGTTTAATATCTCCAAGATCGATTTCACTTCGGGAAACTATGATGCGGGTCAGAGTTCGGGGGTCGTTCATGTTGTTGTAGAGGCGATCGGCGAAGAAGCCACTTTTCGACTTGGCACGTTTCACTGAAAAAAACAAAAATCATTCATAAGAAGCTAATATACCAGTAAACTGTAAACCACAATTATTAAACAACATAGAGAGTATCCTCAATTTATTTACCAATTTGAAGAAGTCCCTTCTCGAAATCTCTAGAAAATCCCATCTCTTGGATTCGTTTTTCAATATCATAATTGCAAAGATTGAAAAACTCGATGAAGGTTTGTCTAAGCTGTGGATAACTGCGATAACAGATGATGTTTTTAAATATAATTTCTTTAGGTATCCACTGTTCCTCGTCTAAAAAAGTAATAAATCGACGAATGTATATTTTATATTTTTCAATAACACTGTACTACCATATTGTTATGTAGAAATAAATGTATTACAATATCCAGAAAAACTCCAAGCGTCAGATACAGCCGCGTCATTTTCGACTTTATTTTCTATCTCTCTGTTAGCCATGAGGAGTGAGAGAAGCAACTCTTGAAAGTCGCTAGATGTGTCATCCTGTATG
The DNA here is from genome assembly GCF_000648655.2 of Copidosoma floridanum. The sequence goes on along the minus strand of NW_019379522.1, from coordinate 3,120,037 downwards.
TCACTCTTTAGGCTCCTGCTGTATACTGCATGGAAAAAAATTCAATAAAACAGTTTAATTTTGAATTCAATATGGAAATAGTATTAGATTCGACAGATTTTCGGTGGGAACTATTTCTTCGCAGCTTAAACTACAAAGGATGTACCGTTGCTCGGGAGAAATAAAGTACCAATTCAAAAATGCTCTCTAAAGTACAACTGTAGTCGTTCATGCATCTTTGTAATTAAATAACAGCTATATGACTATTACTATTAGAAAATTTGTTTCACACAATCTCGACAACGCCCATGCAAAGTTTTAAGTCCTAATAGCGTGTTAATAGCATGGAGATTATGAGTGATTTGATAAAATAATAGTTAGTGCCAAAAGATTGGTCTTATCTCCGAAAGTATCTGTGTACAAATCTCGCTCTTAGTATAGTATTTACAGACTTTTAGTAATCACTGTTTTTTATCTATAACTAATGACTACGTCTGTCTGACTGAGATCTCTTAACTTACGTATTCAAGTTAAAAACTTGATAAAAGAAATCGATCACTCACTTAGATAAAAAAAAAAAAAAAAAAGAGTATTCAAAGATCCTTATCTGAGAGTACTTTCTATATTTCAAATTGATGCTCGTTACGAACTTATTGAACTTGCTATAATCATCGCATCAATAAAATAAACTAGAAAATGTTAGAAAGCGTGTTCGAAGAAATATATTTTAATATTATGTTTTGTATTTTAATATCGTACCTGACTTATTCAAACTAAATAAGACTTATATCTTGATGTTAAATTGAAATGTCAACATTTCGAAAGGANAAAAAAAGAGTATTCAAAGATCCTTATCTGAGAGTACTTTCTATATTTCAAATTGATGCTCGTTACGAACTTATTGAACTTGCTATAAATATCGCATGAAATAAAATAAACTAGAAAATGTTTGAAATAATTACGGTTCTCATAAAAAGTAGTCATCTCTTTGATCTCGTTGTTGTTCAAAGTACAGAGAATCTCGACAATAGCGTCCTCGTCGGTGCCCAGGCCGTCCATAGCGTCGTGCATCTCTTCGGCGTAGTATACGAGTGGTGGAGTCATAAGTGCCACAACAAGTTTTTTAAAGTCGCCGGAAAGTTCATCCTTCAATTGACTCACGAAGTCTAAGGACTTAGCACGTTGATACGAGTAAATTTCAGCGATTCTGAGTCGCTGATTCATTGAGCGCTTCGTCAGGATGTTAATAATGGCCCCTTCATCGGTGCCGATGCCTTTCATTGCATTATGAAGTACATTTACGTCTTTGGTTACATTAAATGACTTACTTGGGAACACCGTCGGCTTCAACTAAAGTTTATTGTTAATTCATTTGTATTTATGTCAATAGTTACTAGTTACTACCTTACGAGGATACAAATTTTTTGTTTTTACGTACCGATGAACCAACGCTGATGCAGAAGGCAAATAATATTACCAATGATATGCTCATCGTGTAAAACTAATAGTCGAGAAGGATTGTATAATAGAATTGGAAATCGGTGAGGGCAAGAGCACTAATTTGACTGACGCTAGTCAACTGTAAAAATCGAGTGTATACTTAAAAAAACAAAAAAAAAAACTGACAATTAGTGGAAAATTTTCAGCTCCCCTCAACGTGATAAAGATGTTTCGAACTGACTTGATATATTTTAACGACTATTATTTTCGTTTTTGTACAATTATTCTTATCTTGTCTCGAACATCGTCTGATGTCATAAAAAGTTTTTTATCAACTTTAGTGAAAACAATTTAGTCCTTAAATGATTGTTAACACATCCCATTGACTGGTAATTGTGTAATCCAAATTTGAAATTTAACTGAACCCTGGTAGAAAATTACTACATAAACTAGCTAGAAACTCGTCAACTTACATGCGTGAATGGGCTTATAATATGTTGACGAGTTTCTAGCCAGTTTATGTAGTAACGTTTAGAAACCAGGGAAGTTGCAAATCTATTCGACTTAAACAGACTTAAACGAGAATGAAATGATAACTGTTTATTTTTAAATAACGCTTGTAACAAATTTTATTATCTAGTAGATAAAACTTTACAGGATAAAAATGACTAATATGCTATATATATTTATGATTATCATTATTTCCGTAATTTTGATAAAAGTGAGAAACTAATTTTTAACTCGACTCAAGACATGGAGGTTTTTGATCGAAAACTGAATTATGGCTCTTATAATCTTGAATGGAGTAATCAACTGTAATAAGCCCCGCAATTCGTTATGCATATAAATATTATACCGGTTTACTGAGTTGGTATTACAGTTACTATTTTTTGTACAAAGAAATATCGTTTAAGCTTGAATATATCATAACACTATTATTTCAATAAATTCTAAAAAAAAAATTTTGAGCCATTAGTACAACAATAGATTGAAATAATTATCAAACGAATGAATTAAAACTTTATCACACGATGCGTAAACAACGTAGTAGTCAGTTCTTTTGTTGGTACCATTTTTTTTATCTGTATTTTTTCACGACTATTTGAAAACGTGTTTAAAATATTTTTCTTAAATCTCTAAATCTTAAGCGTCCATAGCGGAGTATAGGTACATTTTGGGAGATTAAACGAATATATAGCTTATCTTGGAATATTATCAACTGTTGAATCGTTACTGTACAGCTATATAACTATATATGACAAATGACCTACCGAAACTCCGAATACAGTCACTTTCTCGACTGCGTCACTTGTCATACTCTGCTGTTCTATCACTGCTTTCTTTTGTCTTTATCTCTCTTGTGCCTGCAAGCACAGCTATTTCGATTCACATTTTTGTCGAAATTAAAGCCGAATATGCCGATACCGGTGGTTCTTACATTGCATTATTATTTTTCTTGTCAAGCAACTTTTTTCTACAGCTTTTTTACACACAATCCATTGCACCCCCCATAAGACATTGTAATTAACGAATACACGGGGTTCCCTTTACAGTGTACACGCTTGCGGCGTACTGACCTTTCGGCGATTCCAAAATTATTGCTTTCGCAATGCAATGGGCGGGATACCGGTGTGGAATCGGTAAGAATCGTAGATTATTATTGCATCGTTTGCCTATCGATTTTACGATTATAACCGCACAGAAGCCAATGAATCAATGCTCGAACGCGATTGGATTTTCGAATCGGATATCCAATAGCCGTTCGGCAAACCCCATCGGTCGATCGCCGTCACTTTGTTGTACACCCACAGCCCTGTTATACTGCACAGTGTATACACGTTAACGAGAAACTCGTCGTATAATGTACCGCAACCAAAGAGCACGTGATCCAAGACGCATTGGGTCGCACGTACACACTCACACGTGTACACTACCGATCAAATATGCGAATACACGCACGCGTGTACTCTAAATTGCTTTTAACCGCATGTATTTTATACATGGATTTTCAAAAGTAGCTCATCCGAGCTGGTCAAGGAATTGGTGTGGCGCCGTAATTAAAATCTTATTTTCATACCCAACGCTGCTTATCATCGCTCGCTATAAAAATCAGAAAATGCGCGACAACAGTATCGTGAACAGGTACAAACAGGAGAGAGCAAAGCGTGATTTTTTTCAAATTAAAAGCTCTCCTCTTCCTTTCACGTACACCCACGGAAGCTCGCACTGGTCGCCGAACGAGATGAAAATAAAACCTCCGTCCGAAATTAATTCGCTCACAAAAAAAAAAAAAAAAAAAAAAACAATCGAGCCGTCAGTCTCGGCCGTTTATTTTTTTTTGCGAAGCGCGGAAACAGCGCAAGCTGGATAATCAAAGTGAAGAAACAAAAATCACGATAAAAAAAGCCTCTGGATGAAAAAAAACAAAAAAAAAAAAAAAGGTATAGGGTGATGGATGCGGGAGAAACAAAGCACAGCGGCTGCGAATCCAATTCCCTGGCTTTATACGCTAGCTCTTCCTGGGGGTGGGTAATGGAGCCCATTGGCATCTGTATAATCCAGATCGACCGGTATAAATCCGCGCACGCGTTATTGCCTGTGATTCGCTGCAAGTGACCTCCGCTCGGATGGAGCTGCGGCTCTCTCGAAGGGAAGGGTTGCCGATGAACAATAGCGCTCGCGTTCGTCGGTCGAGTCGGCGCTTTTGACTTTCCGAGTCGAAGGGTGATTGGCGGGGGGATGGATTTTTTCAAAGCATCGCTTCATTTTTCACTTCCGGCCGAGTCTCTCGCGTGCACCTGCATGCACGTGTCGGTATTCGTAAAATTATTTTCCATTCCGTGCAGCCGGGGGAGAGAAAGTGTATGGGGCTTCGCCGAGCAGCTTTTGAAATCTCCTCGGATTTTTCTGCTCGTCGGTTTTTGTACTTTCTTTTTTTTTTCGCAGCCCTAAAAGCAATTTGAAAGCAGCTGCTCTTGTGCACATAAAAAAAAAAAAAAAAAAAATACACAATCCCATGCACTTTGCGTTGAATAAAAATTCCACCCAACAAGAAGCAATTAGAAAAAATAAAACAAGTATAGTTTTTCCTTCCCGCTCCTATTTAATGTTGATAAAAACCAATGACCTCGACGAGCAGAGTATAGAGTCATTATGGAAAAAAGGAGGAAGAGAGCGAGTACACGTGAAAAGTAAAATGCCTGTATGTGTTAACCTTTGTGCAGCCACCAGCGCGCAAGTAAGACGGGCATCGTCACGGTATAGGCATTCTCGTTAATTACGCCTTCCGAGGACCCAAGTAGCTGACTCGCTCGCGGAGAGAAATCGAGCAAAACTCGCGAAAGCGTCGCTCTCGGTGCACCTATACACTCCACGGGAGCAAAGGAATCTCAACTCCAATATCCAGCGTATACTTCGTAATTATATACACCTACACGCGCGCGCACTTTTGCATTACTGTCGTTCGCACTTTACACGCTCGCTCCTGCATCAAGAGGGAGATTATAGTATGAGCCTGCGTAACTAGTTGCTCCCTCTCGATCCTTTGCGAGGACACGTAGGTTTTCCCGTCTAAAATAGTCACTCTCGCGCGTGCGGACGACAAGGTACACTTTTCGAAACGGATTTTCCGGGCTGGTGCTCTCAAAGTGACTATTGCATATACCTGTATGCTAGATAAGTCCTGAAAGAGAAGATACAAATTAAAAGTAAGTGTAGGTCCTTTAGACCTACCGCTCGGATTGTTAAATTGAACGTCTGACCGGAGCTTGATCTTTTCTACTTGTTCGGAATTTTAAGATAATACATATATGGGTTATTGTTACTCAATACTCAAACTTCACTTTTACACGGTACTCGTGCTTAATCATCATCAGCATTAAATAATGTTTTGGTAACCTGGACAAAGTTCCCCAACAAGTGAAAAAGTCAAGCTTTGGTCAGACGTCGCACACGTAATTATAGTCGCATAGTATCGGAATTTAATAACAGGATCGCGAACGATTAACCCCCCTCTTGGCAAACAGTATTCGATTGAATTACCGTAGCGTACAATTAAATCGTCCCCGTGTTATAATTAGTCTGAAAAAAAAGGGAAAAAAAGCTCGACCCCGAGCTCTCCGGTAATAATACCCGGGAAAATCGATCGGCTCCTCTCAGCTCTTGGGGGAAAAAAAAAAAAAAGAATCTTTGAACGATTCATCGGCACACTACGTAATGGTAACGAAAACAACGCCTGTGTCGCGGAACGGATCAGCACTGATTTTTCCCGCCCCCGCGATCGAGCTCTCGTTACTACTCTCTTCCTTCGATTTCTTTTTCACGTGGCCCGCGTCCAAAGGAAAGTCTCAATCGCGTGGATTACACTTGGAAGCGAAGAAATCGTCGCTCTTTTATCAGCCGTAGAGACTCATTTTTCCCACCCTCCCCCGGAGTACCGCTCCACTTTCCTTTATCCTCGACCTTTTAGTTTTCAACCTCTCGAGTGAATCCCCTTTCTTCTTCGTGGGGGAGAGGCGGGAGGAGGAATAGCTACACGGAAAATCTCGGGCGCCGTGACACATGGGTACACACCCATTTGGATAGAGATCACACTCGTTCGATCTCCCCTTCGGGGCTTCGATTTTTCAATCCTCTTTCTCCCTCTTGTCTCGGAAGCGCTCGGCGATACCTTACTGGGTGGAACAAGAAACACGCGGGCGGAGGATCGATCTCGCGAGCCTACAGAAGAGGCCGCTTGTCGGAAAATCCTTCGAGGCAACCAATGCGCATGTTTTCGAAAAAAAAAAAAAAAAAAAAATCAAACAAATGCAGTCACAAACATCAGAGGGACAATCTAGAGAATTTCGAGTACACGCCATATATATACACGCGCGAGGACGTGCCGATCGCCCAACTTGCCGCTCACGCGTCCCCAGCATCGTCCGACCGTGCTGTTACATGGATTGACGCCCACGAGTGTACACGTAAGCTTTGCCTCTCTGTAAATTACCATCCGAGTTAATGGGCTTGGGGGTTACGGCGGTAGGTGTACACGCTGTAAACTCGATGATATTATTAACAGCCCGCCTCACCCGACCGAGGATGCGCACAAGCGAGGGATGACCAAGGGTTGTTAAAGAGATGAAAAAAAAAAAAAAAAAAAATAGAGAGCCGAGCCAGAAACGGCCCTACTTGAGCTTGGCGTGTGCAAATTACAAATGTAGGTAATACGACGCAACGCACGCAAATGCACTCTGCAGGAGGGTGAGGGCTGTACATATCCACCTGAGAAGAGCGCGGGAAGGTGCCGCGCGTCACATAGGGGAAGGGCGAGGTGAACGGGGGAGGCCAACGCCTGCGCCGAAGAGCCGTCCCATAGCCGCCGTCGACGATGGTGGAGCTACGGCTGTAGGGGGGGTGGGGGGTTGCGCGCTCCCGCGAGAGTGGGGCAGGAGTGCGAGTCCGGCCGGGTCGCGAGAGCGTTCGGCTCTCTGCTGGTGTTGCGTAGGTGCGAGCGATGTGTGGTATAGGCACGGCCGAGTCGCCACCACGCACTTCTCTTCCCTGGCCCCCGTACGTGTGTGCAAGTGCGTGTTAATATGTACGGGCGCGTGTTGGCAGTCGGGTGGTTGAGCGTCTATAGATATACATGTATAAAAGGCCACGCGAGAGCGGATGGCTAGGGTAGTCGGTAGCCAGTGGTCGTACGGGCGCGCGGTACATTTACCAGTTGACGCTGGGAGACACGCGTTGGCTCGTAGACGTGCTCCTTTATATTTTATAGAAAAAAATAAATAAATATATGCACGTTGCATCCTCGAGTATTGGCTAGCGCGTGTGCCACCACGTTGGGTACAATCCACAAACTGACAGGACCAAGGGGATGGGGTTAGGGGGGGGGGAGTGAGTGTTATATACAACCGGGACACTTGCATTGGCGCGCCGAAATAGTGGGACGAGCTAAAGTTCACTGGCTGTGGGTATAAATCATCGTTGCTCCTTGTATTTTCCCTTTTGGCAAGGACTCCTTGGGATCGGAGTGTAACAGGTAAGCGTTTTGATGTACCATCGTGTGAATCTTTTCGTCGACTGTTGCTTTTCTAATTTACTTTTTTTTTTTTTTTTTTCCTCATTCTCTTCGGTACTCGAGTAAGTACACTCTATCAATATAATTAATTACTATTACATTTTAACAGATGCGAATACGGAAGGATAATCAATCTTTTGCTAGAGGCTTACTTAGTTTCTATGGTCTTGTCTCATTTCCTGTGTGTGAAATTATCTCGCTTTCTTTCTTTCATTTTTGTTTGTCATGCATGGAAAGGGAACTGTGGAAGAGTCTTGTTGATTTCGTTTATCTGACGGCGCTGGTGCTCATTCACTGCAATTATGATTTTCTACTTTCTTCTCTTTCTAAAAGGTTCTTACCTTTTCGCTAGCTTGTATTGCAGCTAATCCTCGATTCATACACTTTATTTTACGTGCCGTAGCCACTATTTTTGCCTGGGTGGGGTATTGGGTGACTACTCGACCACTTTTCCCCANTTTTTTTTTTTTTTTTCTTTCTTTTTTTTTAATATCATAATTACAATTATCACGTTTCGCTGCATGGGAGTTACATTTAAAACTAAAGATGACCATGTCAAGGGACGTGAGAAAATGCAAGCTTATGCCTCCCACATCCAAAAGTCAGGCAATTTTAGTGATAAATACACGTAATGAGTGGGTGCAGCGCTTCAAGCACCAAAAACTCGATTTCATTAAAAATGACGTTACACATTTTCCGAAATTTCAACTGCGGGAGGACGTGTCTGTCTTTGAAATACATTTCATAATCGCGAGCGCGAGGGAGATGCTCGGGAACGAATGATCCCGTCGTGCGCCTTGATTCTCCTTCTTCTTCTTCTTCGTTTCCATTGTTTGCAAAAGTTTCTTGCGGATGGAGTTAATTAGGAATTCCGTGACCTACAATCCTTTCATTTTTCTCCTCCTCCCCTTCTATGATATTTAATTAAAAATCGGGTCTACCTACTTTCAACATCTCACAGTAACGCAATATCGCAGTTTGTTCAATTTTTTCGATCAACATGACAAAACTTCGTTTTTGATTTGAATTCAAGCAGAAAGGTAAAATAACTCGAGAGCAAAGTATTAAAAATAAGTATACGCGTTCCTCTTGATAACTTTTTTTTTTGTGCCAGTCCCCGATAAACAAAAAACATTATCCTACGGTTCAAACTTTAATGAGCCACCTTCGACAAAGACCCCCTTTCTCTCTCCATCGCAGTTCAGAACCCACTCGTAATCCTCTTAATTTTCCAACTGTTTGTATATGGCAAGCTTTACTCTTGCTTGAAATAAAAAAAAAAAAATCCTACCGCACGCATCAAACCTCAACCATCATCCCGTCAGCACCAGTTGCAAACTAAGTCCTCAAACGACTACATGCATGGGGGATCGTCAGCAGCAGCACTAACGAGTCACCGGCAATCTCCCCCCCCCCCTCCCCCGTCCAGTCGCCGCTCCTCGAACTTTACAAAGCGTCGTAAAGAGACAGTAATAGTATAGGTATACACGTACACGCAGAGCGGAAGTATACGTGCGGAAGGACACTTGGCTTTTAACGCGACTTCATCGAGGGTGTGGATCAACGAGAGCTGAATATATATTTTTTTTTTTTTCCGGGATCGATGGTGCTACTTTTGCTAATACAAGGGGAATAATATTCAACATCGCTTTCAAGTCAGCAAAGTTAATCAGAGATTTGAGCTCCGAGTCGGCATCAAACGAGGAGCATTTACTTGAATAATTGCACTAACTTTCCTCGGGTCTGGGAGGAAAATACGCTCAAAGCTTGACATTGCAAAACACCGTGGGGCTACAACTTTCGTGTACTTTTCCCAAAGGTGGGAGGGGGTAAACATTAATTCGCAAAAGTTCCCGACTCGTTGGACCGATGATCTCTCTTGATCCACGTGAAATCCAATCGCGAGCTTCTCCATCCCCTTTTTTGACAATTTCAACAATTACACCGCCACGGATCTACGGATACCCTCCCTTTTGACGAGGGCACGATTTGCCTCCGGGCGAGAAGAAAAAAAAAATCAACCAAAGTTACGGCGACTGATAAAAACGCCTAGTCGGCCCCGGAGGGTTAGGGAAAAAAAGGGAGAGATAAACGGGAGCGCTCGAAAGGAGCGATCAGTTCTCGTCTGACGTTAAAATTCAGCTGTTAAAACTTGGGGGGAGACTCGACGCGGCGAGCAAAAAGGAGTTGTTTTTTTTTTCTCTCTCTCTCTGGGTGCGTACGAGTTGAAAGAAAAAACGTTTACCTCCATTTCCTGCCCAAATGGCCTAAAAAACTCTGTATGGACGCGTTGTTGTTCCTCTGTCACATGTTACACTATTTTTCGGCTCGTCGGGTACACACGTATTATATTCCTCGATAAAACCAATAAAGCGCGTCACCGCGAAATTGATACCTCGCCGGATTACGACGACGCTGGTATCACCACAGCGCGGTGCTTTTTTTTTCCCGATTAGTTCCGCGTATACCCATCCCCCATGGCGACACCTCGCATTCATTAAAAAACAAACCCGTATACACACGCGTGCGCGTTTCGCCGCACTTGTTGCTGCCATCGCGATCAGTATAGTTCCGAAACCTCGACCCAACGTCTTTATTTTTTTTCCCATCATTCAGACACCGCGAGAATCAATCAAACAAACGATGAATAATCAACGAGGCTTTGTTCCCCTCGTTGCTCTTTACTCACCCCCCCCCCTCCGTCGATTGATACCGTATTCCTCTACACCTATACAGTGCTCTTCCATACAATGGGAGATCCATTAGAGGTCGCGGCTTTCACGATCAATCGTATACAGCAATCATATCGCAACGGGAACGGTCTTTAATAATACAACGAGAGCCCCTACCCCCTTAGTATCGAGAGGTTCTCGTTAAAAAGACAGCAATAACTTCTCCCCCTCCCCCCACACACACCCTTGGTCGCCCGGACGATGGGAACGTCTCTCCTTCACGGCCGTTATTCTCGATGGAGAAATCATTCCGCAAATTGCGGGGGAAGGAGCGCGCGTCCTTCCTTTAACCCGCGTTTTTATAACTCGTCCAACGTTGTAAAGATGATGCAACGAGCGGGTAAACGGATATCCCCTTCCTCTCCACCCCCTGTATTTTTTACGCGGTAGAGACGTCGATCTCATACCTTATGGATACACACATACATATATACGTACATGTACATGCAGGGCCGCTTTACCCTTGGGAGTGTACCTGTGGGGGCATCTATCTCTCCTTCGTCGTCGTTAACGTGTGTTGTTGTTGTTGTTCTCTCTCCGTGTGTATTCGCGAAATCGACAATTACACCCTGCGTGGTTGGTATACAACAAGAACAAACAGCCGCCGTTTGTTTGCCCATTAGAGATGAACGCCGACGAGGGAGCCTCGGTTTTCCTTTGCCATATATATACGTATGCACATCTTTTGTTTAGAGCGAAATTTTCCTTATTCTGTGTACAGCTGATTTGCCGAGTGTTGAAAAAAATAGTGCGGGGGTTGGGCATCTCTGTGCACTGGAAAATTCTCTTTCAGTCACCTGTACATGTAGAGCGTCGCAGTCCTTTGAGGTGCGTGGGATGTGGGACCGGTGCTTCCGTGGCTGTGCACTTCGGGGCTGTAATCACAGAGAACGCGGTTGGCTTTGATCCGCGCGAGGGAGGAAAAAAAAAGGAAAAAAAAAATCGAACGACATCCTATATATGTGTACTGGGGATCACTTTCACCTCACGTGTACTCTTTCGCATCACTGCCCACTCTGGGTTACACCGCGTCGGACGGAATGACGGATGGGGAATGATGTCGTGCGTTTGATTTATTTTTACAGGTATACACGTTGCTTCCGGCAAGAAGCAGTTTCTTTTTTTTTTTTTTTCATATATAGTCTGTTCGATCGAGGGGTGCGAGGCTATTTGTACCTACAGTGTGTTTACATCATGCAGTAAATTTATTGTATTTGTGCAAAATTGAATTTGTAATTGGCTTTTAAAATTAAATTTCGGGAATCTGGAACTCGAGTGCCACTGTGGAACTTAACAGCGCGTCTCTCTACCATCCGCCCAACCACACGGATTTTCAATGTAATTTGGTTTTCCAAAACGGGGATTATACAGATTATTATTTTTCAAGCTCATTTGCCGTCGTCTTCTTCGACTTCTTATTTCATTTTCTCTCCACTAGCTCGAGTTACAACGTCGCAGTAAGTAAACGAGCGAATTTATGTAAGCGGCAGACCGAAACTGCGAGATAAATCTCGAGGAAGGTCACGCGGAAAATCAAGTGCTCCGGAGAACATTTGTGTGAACGCTCGCCCCAACATCCGCGTGAGAGATATTTCATGTTTGTGTAAATGAAATTTTCAATTTTTTTTTTTTTTTTTTCAATCAAAAGACAAAACTGCTGGAACACGTACGCGTATTGAGATCGTAGATCTCGTGAATAACCCAACCGACGTTGCGTTATTGGGTATATCCCACGGATGTACGGGAAATGGTGCCGTTCCATCTCTGTACACATACCATATGTTTTACGAATCCGGAAATATTATTCTATTCTCGTAATGGTTAAAAAAAAAAAAAAAAAAAAAAAAAAAAAAAAAAAAAAAAAAAAAAAAAAGTGTAAACACCCTCTGTCCAAATTAAGCACAAAGTACTGATATAATATACACGCTTCAGTAAAATAAATAATCGTTTTACCCTCTCTACATCCTTTTGAAATCTGAATCACGATCACCCCCCTTCTCCCAAGCGTATATACCTTTACAGAGCTCCATCCTTCATTTTATCTTCATTTCACCTCACCACGACAGAAAATTTAAAAAAACATATGGTTCATATGTATGCCTACAGGAGTCACGCGGCATAAATATTCAAATTATGTCGAGTTGGGACACTTAAAATTCAAATGCAAGCAACAACAGCTGTCGCGAAATTAAAAAATCCCAAGGCAATTTTAAAATTCCCCGAAACGAATAAAAAAAAAAAACCTTACTCACAATCCGACGCTAAAAACATAATCGTGGAAACCACGGAGATGAACCTCGTTACCGTTGGCAATGTTGCGATTTAATTTGCAACCACGTACATACATATATATTATGTAAACATCGGTTCTTGGCGTTGAATCATCAATGTGCAGGTGTGCACAAAATACGATCGCATCAAATGCGCCGTGTCGATGAGCTTCGTTAAATTACAATACTCCCCGCCACTAAAATTTCACGCTCCAATTCAACGGAGATACAATACACCCGGTACGATAATGCCAATCGTCCTATCCCATTAGATTGATTGGCGCACCCGGTGTTGGCTCCTGCAATGCCCTTTCGCGTGAATTCTTGGTTCTCGCGGGGAAACTTTCTTTTTTTTTTTTTTTCCCCTCCCCCGTTTAATCGCCGCAACGATACGGGGCTGCTCCGCGCGCGGTATTTATTCGTGTTCGCACTTGGATTCACCGACAAATGCGATCCGGCTCTTTGAGCTTAATTGCATCGCCGTTACTTTGCGCGCCGAGGTACACGCGGGAGCGAAAATGCTTTTCGATAAATTTCTCTCGCGTCCGTGCATCCTACCCCCGCGTAAAAAACGCGGCCGCGGATAAAAAGGAAGAGAGATAAAAAAAAAGTTCCCAAGGGGTAGCTCGGAAAAAAAAAAAAATTTATGCACCAGCCGGAAAAAAAGAGTTTGGGGTTCGTGTACGTGAGTAATATGTAAGTGTGCACGAGATAACGAGACGACTCTTGTAATTTACAATTTTTAATGATCATTAACATATCCATAGTTAAACATAGAAAACTGTAAATATTTTTTAAAAATTTACTTTGACGTAACAATGATCTTCAAAAACATTATCAATATTGCCTCGTCTCGACTCTCTCTCGTGCATCCCTTATGGTAAAATGTAATTTTGCGCGAGTACAATATCATAAGCATCAAAGAAAATGTGCATCCACTTAAAGAGCACAACTTGTGCAATTAACAACGACGACAGTGTCCACGTTAGGGAGGGGGGGGTGCGCGACAACCACCACCACGTGCAGCGCGTCCCAAGGGGTCAAGGTCGCGCGCGGCGCTTTCGGCCATTTATATCCCGCGCTTTCAGCAAACAGCAGTGCCCGGCCCTCAACGAAGATAGTTGCCGCGTGAAATCAAAATACGACGGCCCAGACATAATCCTCGTAATTGCACCGGAGCCCGTCCGAATGTAGCTGGTATTTGGGTGGTGAGCGCGCGATTAATCGCCCATATATGTACATGTGTATAGCTTAATATGATGTATGGGGGTATAGGTACACAGGCGCTTTGATGGATTTATCGTTGGGATGTGCCGTAAAGTTTTATTTGAGAGTCATTTCGGCAGTCGACTCATTCAGTCGTTTGTCAGCGGAGGATGACCATTTTTTTTGGCCACTGGTGAATGTGGATGAACGCGCGTGGAGCTGGAAAATTGAATTTTTACATGACGCATGTGACGCGCACAGATTTATTATTTATTTTATGTATTGTGATCGATTTGGCGACTGGATTTATTTCAGCTCCTCCAGAATGTTACTATCTATCAGAATGTTTTATCAGTGTTGGTGGAGTTCTTATTTGACCCCTCGGAGGCCTTTTAATTGTACATTATACTGAACTTGCTTCTATTCTCGAGAACAATTGCGTTACCCTTAATGTTTTTTTTTTTTTCGTTTGAATTGAAGAAGATGGTATTGGAGCTGTGCAGTTCACTCTTTGAAAATTGTAAATAATCTATTGCATCCCAACGCAAACAAAATTTGGATTTGCGATTGAGGTCAAGTTAGTGACTTTTATAGCCCAGTATTATATTTTATTTTGTAAAGCTACGTCACAACAGCCATTTATCTTCTAGGGGCACTTTAATGCATTCAAGAATAATTATTGTACATCGTTAATTCTTAATTTCCTATACGCTGATACAAAAACTTGAGTGAGAAAACAAAAATTTCTTACCTCGTATACGTATGGAACAGCTTTAATTACCATCCCTTTTAGCTTCTTTGATAATTTCGGCCAACGGAGGTAGGGTGTGTGGTCGCAATATCAGGTGAGCTGTACTCGCGAGGAGTACCTCGCACTTTGGGCGCACAAATGAAATTCCACCACAAGTATGTATATACATGTACAGGTAGCATTTCGAGTGGTATAGCGCGGCAGTGGCATATTTATATTATTCATGCAGTGGGAACTTTGTGCTGTTTTGCGTTTCGCTCTACACGCGTTTCATCAAACTTTTGGCATTGTTACACATTGTAAGCGGTGTAGGTGCACGCGAGTCAGAGATAAACCAGGCAGAGATGGCGAGTTTGAAAATGTTGTGTTCAAATGTATGTTCTAGGGAGGGATAATTTCTTTTACACGCAACACGAACAAAGTGCACTCATGTGGTGATTAGGTATTCTCTTTTAAAAAAATGCGAGCTCGCGCATCGTCACGTGCAAAGAGGACGAGTCTCGCAATTGGATTTTTGTAACTTGCTCACTGATCCACTATCCCCGTCTATGTACAAATGACTGCAAGGCTTTGATACATCGTGTATACTCATTCGTATACTGGATGGTAGCGGACGCTGCAACGGAGCAATAACACATTCCACGCGGGCTCTTGCCTCTGTTTTACATCGCCGTCGCTGTGGTTATCTCGTTTCATCGTCTCGTTTTGCCTAGCCATTGACATTCTCGACGAAGCACTCTGGCTGTCGTTTGTTGAACTTTTATGGCTGTGTACATGTGATCATTTGAGGAATGACAAGGGGGTCGAGATGGGATATCCGTTTTCAAGTCTTTGAATTGCTTTTTTTTCATACATTCAAATTTTATGGTAGGCAAGTTGAAAATTTAATGGTTTTCGGTTGAAACTGGTGCAAAAATATGTTTTATGATAATTTTATAAAACCTTTACTGGCTTGCACCGCGGTTGATAAAACAATAAGTATTAATATATTTTTCTTGATTTATAGTAATACCATGCATTGTTTTCATAAAACATTATTTTATAAAATTATCCAAACAATTATAACCAACTACAGCAAAATTTTTATTTTTCGTCTGCCTTTTACATATTCTTCATACCGTAGCTGTTGCGTGCCAAGTTACAGGTGGATATTTTACATACGTATATTATTCCAAAACCTTTCAAACTCGAGAGAATAAAAGAATGCATCTCTCGATTAGGATAGTGAAACTATCATATTGCAAAAATTTATAACTAAACAGATATTGGATGTATGGAAACATGAATAAAAATTGGTTGTTGTGTGGAAACATAATGAAAAAGCCGAGATGAAACGTTGAAGGGCATATTGTCTGGATAATAATAATTTTTTTTCATATAGGATAAAAACAACTAGTTTTGAAATTTTATGTTTTATTGTTTATCATCTCAATTCTTCGCATGAAAAAATAAAAATTTTGGAATGTGATCAATAAATGTGAGGAAAAAAATAATATTTATTGTTAAATACATGCTGGAGCGATAACACCATCATCGCTTATGAGACCTTCTATACGGAAACAATGAGCGAGCTCTTCTCCACTCAAACAACGGCTTTTGGTACCTAAAAACAATGCATTTGTAAAAAAATTATTAAAATAACCTCGTGAGGTGTAACATGGTAATTGTAATATAGTTTTAAATTCTCACGTCTTCCTAACTCTTTGCAATTAATAATAGCACGTTCAATTTGGATTTCAAATATTGGATCCGGAAAACCTTTCTTTAAGGCGGCTTCGTTGAAAGTTAGAATTCCTGTATCATCCTGCATAAAAATAAACAGACGTTAACAAAAAATTTTCCAATCATTTAGTAGTTCAAAAAAGTTCTGCTTACATGTTTTAAATACACGCAGCCCACCATGCACTCCATACGTGTTTGTTTTAACTTTATACCTTTGTTGTGATGTAACACATGGAAATTTTAATTATCAATTTTATATTTTAAGCTATGACTTAGTGTAAATATGTGTACAGGGGTAAGGGATATTTTTTTTGTAAAATTTTTTTCATTCGAAAAATGAGCACGTTTTCAAAAATTTTTGTATACATTAAACTTTTTGTGTCAAGGTAACTAAAATATTGTTAAAATGACAACTTACTGCCATAGTGTTTTTCACAATCGTCCATTATGTTACAAAGTGATGATCTCGAATTTTCAGTTGCATTTTGTGATAATGATACTGGATTCTGCGAAAAAAGATGTCGATATTATTTTTATTTTATATGATGCTATCACTACTGTTTATTTAATTTAAACGTTCATTTTTCATAATTACAAAACTACTTTATAAATTAAATAATTCATAAAAATTTAAGGTTTGAAAGAATTTTTTCTTTTTACTTGACAAGTTAAAATACAAAAGGACCATGTATTATTTTTATAAACAATAATCTCGTTTAAATTAAAGTATTTTAATTTGATTCAAGGTTATTTAATTTCTACAAAGAAGATTTTAAAAAAGTCGTGATTCTTATCATCATAAGCTTCGTATTCGGTTCAGCGTATTAAATAATGTCAAATTAAAAAAAAATAAAAACTAAATTCAATAAAAATTCTTGTTTTTGGAGTCCAGTATAAATAGTCTCGGACTTGACGTTGGCTTTAATATTGATAAGAAAATGCTATATTTATTAAACTTACACTTCTTTAAAATTTTATTTTATTGATTCGCTCCTTTTTTCAAATCTAAAATTTTTGATACTATAGAATAAAATTTAATTTAAAGCATCGGTCGTAACCAAATTTTATAAGACGTCTAGATACAGAAGGTATAAAAAATTTAGCCAATTCAACTGAAATAAATAGTTTTTATATACGTATTGCGATACTTTTCTAACTTTTTCATTCCAACGATTAGAATTTTAGTTTTACTGGCCCACAACGTAGTTTGTAATATTATTTTATGCTAGGTGTAGTAAATGTCATCAGTTACTATATGTAGAAAATAGGCCATATAATTTAGCCTAGTTAATGCATTAACTTGTTGCCGCGTGAAATTAAAAAAACATATTTAAATTGACCTTTGTAATGTACTGTACAATATGCATAAAATCATTGAAATACCGATAAAATTAATTGCTCTTAGATTTGATAGTAGTATATTGATTATTTCTATAAGTTATCTTATCTCTAAGCTTCAAAGTTTACGATGTACAGAAAAGCATTTTCGTACAAGCAAGCTTGAAAGAGTTCGTTTATAGCTAAAAAACTAAATGAGGTTATTTTTGAACTATAAAGTACGAAGTCGATCTTAAAGTAGACTTACAACTTGAATTTTTCAGACGTAATACAAATCATGTCATCATCGTTTCGGTTAAATTGGATTTTTAAACAGTATGGGGTGTTGTATGAAATATTCATTATTCTTTGATAATATTCAAGGTTTTTACGGAGCTTAAAATTAATGATTACGCTAGCACCCACGTATAATTTGGTGCTTGCTTGAGCTCGTGATATAATTATCTATCAAATATTCCATCAATAATTTACTATATTTACTTGTAACTATAGTGATATGATTTGGATAGAAAAACCCAAAAATGCAATGAAATTAACTACGATCAATTTTTTTTTTTTTTTTTCTGATAAAACAAAGTAGTCGGCACTACCACTACTTATCAGTTTAAATAAACTAACTGCATAAATATTCTTAAAAAATGTTTTTTACTTACCGATAAGACATAACTGACACACAGGATGGAGATTATTACAACTGAGTTGTACATCGTGAAATGTTTGAAATGTATTTAGTCGAAAGTTTATGCAGACAAGTAACAGCACTTCTTCTTCTACGACACTCTGACATGGGCCAGCTGAAATCGTTGAGCTTTTATACCTGGGAAGAGCCGGAAAATAGCGGAAATGCATCCCCACTGAAGTTACCTGCACGTTTAGGAGTGGGACTCGTAATTTGTCGATTTCCACCCAATCGCGCTCGAAACCAATCGCTCAATACGTATCGTCTATTATAGATAGCAAGGCATGGAGTGGGGAATAATGAAAAAGTAGGCGGATGACTTCGAGGCTCTCGAAGCTTCGTAGACCACGGATGTATCGTAAATTAAAAAATAAATCATGACACAGTGAGAAATGGGAAAGCAAAAACATGAATATGCGAAATTTTGTGTCTCCAAACGTGTCCGCAAACAAATAATCCTCACTGCTACCTAACGTTAAAAATATTTGTCACCTAATTCTGCTAATGTTACGATAATGGTTAGTCATTTAACAGGTGGTTCACATGAGTTACTTTATAAATGATGAATAGTCCTCGTTTCTTCCGGCAATTTTGATTGGCTGGTGCTAAGTACATTCGTTGCAATAAGTGGTTCGGAAAGCATCCAATTGTACAAAAAATTACATCAACATAAATCAGCGAATTCTTATAGTTTACAATACAACATAATTTTTACATGTCCATACTTCGGTTTCAAACATTTACTTCCGTAATAATATCCATAAACTTCAAATGGTGTATTTTTAAATGGGAGTGTAGAAAAGCGATAATATCGAATTGAAATTGTCTAGGTATTCCTCGGGTATTCCAGTGGTGGACTTGTTTTGAAATATTTTTGTTGTAACGTCAATTTTTTATGCGTACAATCGTAATAGAAAAAACAGAATTATTTATTAACATTATTTCAAATGTTGAAAAACAAAATTTGTAGCTTATCGGTAAAAAAAAAAAATTTTATAACAAAGAGTCGTAAAGCGCTGATTACCCTCACTGAATTCCATATTCCATTTAGTGCACGTAGATGAATATGCTTTCGGGCAAGGCAAGTTTCGTGCATCTACAAAAGTAGTGGGGTATCAGATCCTATATTAGATCTTATGATCATAACTACATGTACCTATGACGTCACGAAACGTTGGGGGCAAAAGGGAGTACTATAAAACACAAATCATGAAGTTCATGTACTTGTGCATTTTGCTATTTTTCGATTCATTTTACTATCATTATGAATATCCAAATTATTTTACCAATAAAATAAATCCCATTTCGAAAGTTGAAATTGTCAAACTTTACAAGAAAGATATTAAATATCACGACCCAACTAAAAGTTGATAATTTAAAAACAATTTAATTAAACAATCATTAATTTTAATTGTTTCAAATTATCTTGTCCGTCCAAAGCCAGTAGGCCATTGTTCAAGTGTAAGTGGGTTCTACCAGTTTTAATAATGTGATTATTAATTACAACAATCATCATACCCAGTTATATTTCATATTAATCATTGAGTAATTTATTTTTGAAATACACCTTTTTTTCTCTGTAAAGGCTCAAACAATCAAGCCCAACGATTATTTTAGTTGGTGTTGGAAAAAAAAATCAATATAGTTATAATGTCAGTTTTTAAATTTCCTTTGATATTTTTCATTTTATTGCGGTATTTCCAAGATCATAGTATAGCTGCAATAGCAATATCTGGAATTTTACAGTATTGAAAAAATTTCCAAACCTTGTACGAATTTCAAATATACATCCCAGCACAATAATTTTTCATTATTATAATCGTTGGAAAAGACACCCGCACCTTGTGATTTTTTTAAAGTGGTAAGGAGAATAGATAAATTAATGGAAAACTGATTACTTTTGCCTGTCGCAGGTTGAGTAAACATGGGAAAAGTAGGTGCACCTGCACTTCCTGTTAGTGGCAGAGATAATACATCACGGGTATGCCCCGATAGTTCTATGTATATTTCACTTGACCGCGCCTAGTTACAGCTGCTTCCAGAATTGACTGATGACAGAGTGGATTTTTCAGAAATCCAAAAATTCTAAATACATCACAACAAAGAATTTTTTTTGTTAACAACTCGATAGTAGCCACATATACGATTATATAAATATGTTTACTTATTTTATTGGCAATGTATTGGCCACTTAAACGAAATAATAACGTTTCGTAAATTATCTTCATGTCCGATTTCTCGTTTTGAATTAAATTACAATTTTTTTTTTTTTTTTTTTTTTTTTCAACAATTTTTTTGAACTTTTAGTTTCGTTGATTGTAATTTTTATTCACGTTTTTGAATTTAATGCGAATATTATGTATCTTATTTGGGGCTCACTTTTAACATCCCAATACTCGTGCAGATGCTTTCTCTTACTATTAATCAACACAAGTACTAATTCGTACCCACCGCCAATAATTAGTTTGTATCCACGTGTTGTTGAAAAAAAGGTATGCTCCATGATTGAACAATTTTTGTTTGTGGCTAAATATTAGTCAATTTCACTTGACGCGTAGCAACGTTATGTGCCTTCATCTACAACTCGATTCATTGTCACCATGTGCAGAAAAATAATAATAATATCGAATTCTACCTTTGGCATGAGGAGCAACAGTGTTACATGAAAACACGATACAACCAAGCAACCCATGCGATTTGCACACGTATAGCTATGATGCAGTGTGCGTTTATCTGTACAATGACGTGTACGTACGCACATACTTCACTGGAAGGTGTCGCATGGCACTTTACGAGGCATGTACACGTCCGCGTGCGATTTATGCGACGATTCGAGCAATCACGCGCAGTATCGGCTAAGCGAGAAATACTGGCTGGACAGATAAGTACCGCGGTCGTGAGGAGAGAAAAACCACAGCTGAGCTCGTAAATAAAAATTTATGTTTTACCTGTTGATGAATAAACAATCGATGGTCATTCATTTCGTTATTTTGCTAATGAAAATGAATGCGCCAAAAGCCGATTCATTCAATATTGATAAATGGAAAAACTTTTAAAATAAGTCGGATATTTCTCCCTTTCGGTCTGCAAAAATATATTTCTCGAAACAACAACAACCATACCAACACCGAGTGCCGTGTAAATTGTTAAAAGGTTGCGAGTGGGGTGTATATGTATTTTTAAAACTGAAATAAAACTTTTCGGTGAATTCCCGGTGGGTATCGTCGTAAAACTACTGGTGTCGGGAGAACAGTATCTGAATACTTTATTTTAACGAGCAAAAAATCGTAAAAAAATCGTTCGTTAGGAGTTTGCGAAAAATTCCTACCGAAAATGGGCGAAACTTTTATTTTCACTTGAGCACTGGATTCAACAATCGAAGGGTGGAGGTGTTTTTTTTTTTTTTCTGCTCTGGTATAATTTTCGTGATCGTCATCGCCGTGATTCGCGAAATGACAGAAATAAAGCAAACGGGGCCCCCTTCCCTTGCAGTGATTCCCATCATCTGAAAACAAAATTTCCACCCTTGCTCGCTTTTGTCGGAAACAAATATCTCCGTGTACAACTTTGCTTACTTCCATCATTTTTTCCCTCCCACCCTCCCTCCGCACTGTCACGATTCAAAGTACATTCATTTATATTCATTCATCAAACACCTTTATATTTTTTTTTTACACTTCCGAAAAAAAAATCCTCCCTTTCTCGCTCAATCTTCCGAATGAACCCATACAGCCTCGACGTCACCCAACATCCGACTACTCAATCATCCACATTTTTTCCCCCAACGTAACTCATGAAAATTTTATTCACAAACACCCCTCTGTCTCCAGCAAAGCTCGTCTCTATCACCTTATCTCTACTCCCTGCATCGGGCAGATTATGTTAGGCCCATACGTACGTGAATGTATACGCGTGTTTGGCGCAATTGCTTCTCGAACCGCCTTGTACAACACGGCTCGGGATTTAAACGTTGACCGTGTTCGTTATACCCTCCCCCCCAATGCTGGCGTACACACGTTCAAACACTTTTGAAGCACTGCGTATAAAACAGCGCGAAAAACACGGGGCAGCTAAATTTGCTGCTCGATTGAGTTTTCCCGCGCGCCTCGTTTGGTTCTCTCGATTCCCCCCCCCCCTACCCCCTTTGTATCGGCGACACGTGTTTGTTTTTTTTTACGCCATCACGGGGGATTAACGAGGATCGCTTTGTCGCACGCGCGTATAGTTTTAACGGGGTCCCATTTGTTTTTCCACGCGGGGATGTATACATATTTTTCGCATTTTTCAGCCCAACCGGCCGATAGACGAGCTCCACCGAGTGAGCCATGGGAGGGTGCTTTCTCATATTAAAGCCGACAATGATCTTTTTTCCCAATTTTTTTGGATTACCAGTTGTGAATGTACCTTTTTCTCTTTTTCTTTTCTTTGTCTTTAAAGTCTAATGACCAAAAACCGAAACAACGAACTCGGGGGAAAAAAGAAAAACTTTACTCCAGAGTCCCACGGACATGGCTCACGTATACTCGTAGAGTAAAAGCCAAAACGCGGGCTGGGGCGTTAGAAATAAATCCAGGGGCGCTAGATAAGAGCCACGGAGCCGCGGAGGGTAACCAAATCCAACGAGAACCGCGTCCGGCACGCTCTCGCGAGTTGTGCACACACAGTGGGTGCTCGTAGGAGCGAGTGTATATATACACACCCGTGCGGGGATTAGTGCCGGTCGAGTGGCTCGCGTGTCCGTTCCGCGGTGCCGCGATAAGAGGATGAAAAGGAGGGTGGGCTCGTTAAGCTCCCCCCGAAAAAGCTCGAGCCCCCAGACTTTTGGTCGGCCCGTCGAGAGATAATTAACCGAGCTTTGTTGCGTATATACGCTGCCTCGAGGGGATGAGGAGCCCACGGTGGTAGTGCTAATGGACTGTACTCTCTTTTCGAGAGTCGGGGATAACGCGATGGAGAGTTTTTCCCTCGGGGTTATACTATTAGTTTTTGCATTTTTTTTAAGGGGTTACTTTGCTTTTGACGTCGAGATAGTCGAGGGTATAGGTACTTTGAATTTCGAGCGAGAGAAATCGATCTTGGCTGTGATGCGTGCATATACGTACATTTTCAGAGCGAACTTCATTTCCTACGTCGGAGGAGGCAAAAATTTTCCACAACTTTTTCTCATCTTCGAGCGCTTCGAAAACCTCCCACACGAGCTTCTTTTTTGTCCCAGGGTCGTTTCTACGGTAACGCTTGAAAAAAAAGTGTATACCGTATCGAAATTCAGATGCCAATCCTATTATTGGAATTTGACTCTAAGAGAGAAATTTGAAAAATTTACGTAGCTGTAGATACACCAGAGTATGTATAGCTAACCATATACTTAGTTTCTCTTAAACTGGACACTCACTGAAATCTCATTTCACCGAATCACCTCAAAAACGTACCAATAATAAAAAACGTATATTTTCAAATGACGCACTCCTGAATACACCGTGTGGTACTTGTACCAGTGTAGCGACAATGAGGTACAACCGTAGTTAGTCATCAAACACCAGCTAAATGACCCTAATTTTTTCCCCGACTCGACACAATCAAGCTTTGATTTCCCTATTAATGAAGATCGACGAAATTTCGCATCGTATCGAACGTGCAAATCACAATGGCTAATTACAAACCCCCCCTAGTTTCCGTGCTCCATCACAATTATGACGGATAAACGCATCCCTCCCCCCTGACATCATCAATTCGACCAAGTTTTAATTCCCGTCGTCCCGCCACTGCATAACGAGATCCAAGACAATAGACGCAACAACAACACGCTGCTCTCAAAATATTAAAGTTACATAGTACACGTGGCGAACCAGAGGGGGAGGATTAATTATAACGAGCCGGTTAATTGGGCCTCGAGAAAAATATTTCATCCGCTTCGCTCCGGGTTAGTTACTGTAAGAACTTTCGCCGTGACTCATCCGAAAAAGCAAGTTTTCGCTCTCCGAGACGGTAAAAAGAAAAAAAAAACTGCATGGGAAAGGCGCGACGACTCCTTGAGTTAAGAAAATGGATGAGTACATGTATATATATGTACTCCCTCGTAGGAGGAGGAGGAAAAAGGGAGAGGGGACAAATTGCTCACACGCGGCTTCCTCGTTATCCACGCGCAACTTGAGCTCTTTATTTTATTACCCCCCCCCCTGCTCCTCTCTCAACGGCTGGAATCCAGAACGAAGCTTGGAGTTGGGTAAGCAAGGAGCGCTACAACAGCGGATACAGCCGCGGAAGTTTGGATATCTACGTAAATGTATACGGGAGAGGAGGAAGTGCGCCTCGAACAAATTACCGAGTTTTGGCTGTTGCTCTCTGCGCTGCAATATTACACCTGCTCCCGTCGGGCTTAATTATCGGGAATTCCACGAGCGGCGATCGCGAGCAAAGAAAAACCCCCTTTTGTTGATCTTACCCCCCCCCCTCGGGGCTTTTGCGTGTATGTATACCACGTTGTAATAAACAACACACGAGTGCGTATTCTATTTTTCCCTGTTTGTCGTTTTTCTTCATTTGCGGCGCGAACCTCCTCTCCCCCTCCTGGCGCTACGTGAATGTTTCCGATGCAGGATATTGCTTTCGGCGCTGACCTGCTCTTTCATCCCCGAAATATACATACACGTTTGGGTTTTTCCCCTTCTCCTTGTGGCTTCAGGGTTAACTGCGCGGATTGAATACTGCGCTGCGGATGCTGTATTTTTTTAAATCAAAAATATGGATTTGGGACGGGTGATTTGTTTATTTTATATCGAGCTTTTGAATTACGAGTGCGCGACACTAGTTACTTGACGGTGTTTGCTGTGCGTGGTTTACACATGAACGTATGTAAAAAACAAGACTTGGGAAGCGGGTCAGTTTGAGCTCCGTCTTACCTTGTATTTGCACGTGTTTGGAGCTCCAGCGGGGATATGATGATGTGATTGTTTCACGGTGACAATTTTTCATTTTCTTTCCGTATTTGATATTAGCAACGAGGGCGAGTAAACACATTCGTCGTCGCAATTTCACACGGTACTCCTTCGCGATGCATGTAACTCTCTCCCACCCACCCCTCATCTTCCTCTTCGGAATTTCGCGAAACTTTGGAGCAATAATTGCCAAGCGGATTAACCGCTCGACTGAAATTTACAACTCCCGGGGGTTCACTAATTATTCGCAATCCGATGGAAATTTTCGTTCATTAGAGAGTTAACCGGGGGGGTGTTGATTGCTCGTTTAAAAAAACTTTTACGGCAACAACAAAAAAAACAAAAAACAAAAAAAACACGCACACACCCACCAGTCCTCGTAAACTTTTCATTCGAGCCAGCAAAACTACATGCGGAGCCTCTCGCTCTTCCACATAACCATCTCGAGTGTAAGAAAAAACGAAAGCTCCAAAGCTATGTATACGTACGGACCTGCAGGAGTTTCTGACCTTTGCTCGCGTACAGCTGCTTATCGCGTCCGTCCGCGCGAGAGCAGCTTGAAAAATCGTGGCTCCCCTCGAGATACGGCGCCAATGACAAATCGCGAGAGGAAAAGGAGCGAAAACTCTCCACCCCAGCTTTTATCTTTCCGGAACTTTTCCTCCGAGCGGAGGGTATATAAGACGCTCCCCGTCGGGGCTGTCGCCTTCTTTTTAATGTTTGCTACTCCGCCCGAGGGCGCCCCGCTCTGATGGAAAAATTAAGCTATGGAGCCGAAACTCGTTTCGCGCGCCTCGAAGAGACAAAAACAAAAAACAAAACTGGAGCAAAGTTTTAACGAGCCCAACGCTTCCCCGTGTATAATCACAGCTCGATTTTCCGCCCGAGCCTCGCAACCGACCATCAAAACTCACGGGTCCTCCAGCGAACGTACCATCATCACACAGTGAGCGGTGTATGGTGCGCGTTATTTGCACGCACGACCCCGCTTCGTGGAAAACGTTTTACCGGCGCTACGGTGTCAACACGCGTTAGCCACCGTTGCGGCAAAGATGAAATTTTCCATTCGTCTGGAAGCTCGTGTGTTAATTTGGGGACATGTTTGGGTATGGGCTCGTGATTCCGAGAACGAAGGAGGGAAAAAAAAACAACAAGTTAAAGGGTGTGGCTGAACTAGTAGCCGGTGCGGAGTTGCAGGACAGCAGTTATATATTATTAACGGAGGTAAAGCGATACTCCCTCCCTTTTCTCTTTAGTTGTGCGAGCATGGTAGGGTGGTCAAGTGTTTTTTTTTTACCCCCTTTTCAATTGGAGTGAAGAGAAATGACGCCGGAAAATCCATGCTTTACAAGGTGCAATTACCATCCGCGGACGTTTATTGAATCGTTATATCCGCGCCGGCCCGGTGATTTACGAAGGATGCGCTACTGTAACTTTTCGACTCGGCTGCATAGTGTGTATCGGATTACGGGAAATTCGAACTTTTGGACCCTCTTTTGTGTGCATGGATGGACACGGAGCTCGTGCCGTACTTTGGTATCGGTACGTATATACATAATATGCATTTATGGATTATGCATTGGGAATCTAAAACTTCTCAGGGGGTGTGTATGGATTTCATGAATTTTCATAGCTCGGCGCTTCGTTAGCTCGATACCTTCTCCCTCGCGATTCTCGATTGTATACGTGTATCTGATGGAGCGAGCCTGTATTTATTTAGATTTTAACGAATTCGTCTCGTGATTTGCGAGCAATCCGTATACGACTGATTGGAAAAAAACAAATTTTTTGTCTCCTCGATCCGTTCGAGCTTCAAAAAAAAAAAAAAAAGAAGGGGGGGGGGTTTAAAAATAAACTCGAGAAGAAGGCGCGTTCAATATTTGCCAAATTCCCACGCGGCCGAGCGTGGAAAAGCTCGCTCCCGCTCGAGGTCGGCGTTAATTTAGCAACTATTTCAATTGAGTTTGCGACTCGTCACCCCCTCCCCTCGTGTCCGTATATGCGCGGGTACACGTGGGTAGCGAAATTTCATAAGCGAGTCTGCTGCCCCTTAGTACGTAACTTGGATCATGGCGTGTACGTAATAGGGATGAGGTTTATAAAAGTGCCATAGTGCTTCTCTTTGCTGCCTATTTTTCAAAATTACTAGCTGCAAGCTTTTCACGTCTATCGTATGATTGTTTGTACTTGTAAAAAAATATATTGGTACAAACCGCTTTCTCAATCTACCGAAATAATCGTCCCAAAGTGGCTCTCCAGCTAAATTAGGTAGATGAAAAACCGAGCGACTCTTTGCGAGGAACGCGCCCTCCCAGTATAGTCGCCAGAGAAGGTAATTTCAACCAGGAAAAGTGAGAGGGGCAAGGAGGGTAGGACGGGAAAAATCTCTTTTCGCTAAAGACCTCTTGACCCAGTGTGCCGCCGTCGCCGCCTTCCAAACAAGGTCAAATGCTTTTTCTTCCTTCCCGCGCAGCTCGGCTGTCGAGTTCGCGGAGGGGGAAAAAAAAAAAGAAATCCCCGGGAGGATCGAAAAAGAATCGAAGGTGTCGGTCAAGTGCAGCCTGAAAATCAGCGAGCCGCAAAGCTATAAGCAAGGGGTTGGGCAACGCTGGGGAGAGCCGAGCGTTTACGCAACTGAAGGAGGAAAAGGGGAAAGACAACGGGGCTGTTCTATCGTGCCCCGAGAACTCGTGAAATACCACTCGAGGCGTGAAAGTGACGGCGGGCTTCGAACTTCCATGCGGCTGCTGTGTGTATGCGTGAATGGAGGCCATTCAGGTGCCATTTCACACGGTACGTTGACTATTACTGTGGATAATGTACCAAGTTAAAAAAACTAAATTTTGGATTTTAGGCACGAATGCCACGTTTTTCACCAGAGCAACATGCGTAGTTGTAATGCATACATATGTATAAACGAATCCGCTCGAGTTAATAAACCTTGTACTGTCCGGGCTACCGTCAGTTCAAGATAACATCATTTGATGATGCCATTTCATCTTCATGACGAAATTTTAATATAAACGTTTTCAACAATCACGTGTTTTATAATATTTTTTCCATATATAGCTATCCCACTGTACTTTTACTTTGTCAAGTTTTGTTGGAAACTCAAATACATCGAAACTTACTCGCTGCGAATCCAAATTTGCCTTACAATACTCGTGATACAAAAACCCGCGACATCTTTTTTCTCACAATAGAAATTAAATGTGCTCTCCTAACGCCTAATAAAAGAAGAAAAAAAAAATCATAGATTCAGGTAAAGAGTCATCGGTAGAAATGAATGGAAAATAGAAAATCAGTCGGAAAACAACGACATGGTGATCAGAAGCAGTTTGTTACTGTCGTTGCGAGTCCACCCGAGTGAAGTTGCGGCTGCGGTCTCCCCCTCGCTTCCCCTTTAACATCTCGCTCGCGCTCCGCAACCCCAAATATTAGACTGACGGTGGTGATGCACGCCTTCGTTCTCAACAGCCAATTTGCTTTTCCCACGAAACACGACGATGAGGGTTACAACCCAACTTCCCTCTCTTTTTTTTTTTTTTTGTTAAATTTCCCCCGAAAACCGTGTTTTTTTTCACAAAAGAGTTTCCCCCGTAAAATAGTTCCAAAACTCAAAGTCTCGCGAAATAAGCGCCGAATATTCCAAGCCACGAGAGAAAAAGATCCAAGGAGACGCGGGAAGACAGGGAGCCAGTCGCGCGAGAAAAAGGCTTTTCGTTCCAGTTGCCGCGAAGAAAGCTGCATATAAAAGTACATGCAGGGGAATCCCCGGCGGAGCCGCGGTAATGCGCATTTCGTTACCTCCGCGGCTCGGGGACGGTATTATCCACGCTTGAGGACTGCGTGAATATATATATATTTTTTTTTTTCATCCCCTCGCGCGTGTACCGGAACATTGACTGTCGTATGTTCCCCATAGCCCCTCCTCCCCCTCTCTTTGGCTTCTATACTTTCACACCCTCCCCACTTTTTTTGCTTCCCAAGTTCTCTTATTTGTCATTTCTCTCTTTTTCTCTTTGTGCGTGTGATGACCTTTTCTCACATTCGCAACTCATTTCCCTGCCACTCGGTTCTTGTTGAAGATAAATTTTCTCGTGTACGATTTTATAAAAGTATTTACTTTTGTTTTTTCAAAGAACCGCCTCTTTGTCTTCCCCACTGGAAACGCCCAGCAGCTTCCCAGTCGGGATTTTCATTTGAAACAAAACTCGCTGGAAAAGTTTAAAGCCAAAAGTTTACCTTGGAAGCCCCTGCGGCTCGTATACCTGGTTTTACGAAAAATCCCTTCTGCCCCCCTGAAAAGGCCGCACTGCCCCAACTTTCTCTCCGCCGTCGATTGTTACATTATTCCATACACGTACATTCAAATATCATAACGTTTGCTCTCCAAATGTCGAATTTTCACGGCTTGGGCCGATTAGTCCCTTTGTCGTTACGTAAAAGTCGAAGCCAATGTGCTGCTTTCCTTCCTCGCGCACACGCGGGTCCTCCCAAAGGGGCGTCGTAAAGATTCCTACAACTTTCTTTTGGCTCGAGGTGGCAGAATAAAAGAGCAAATTCTCGCGCGGAACAGTCGAGTTGATTTTCTTTCTCTCTCTTACCGCCTCGCTGCTGCACACCTTCCGGAAGAAAGTGAGGGGGCGAGTATGTGTAAGTCGGCGTGTTTGCCCGGTATACCATTTTTCACGGGACGAGCCCTCCGGTGCCAAGGGTCGAAAGGAGCAATACGTGACGAGGAGGGTATTCGAATCGAGATGATGGACAAAAAGAGGCTACCCCGAGCCGAAACAAGAGGTATTATCGTTCGGACACGAGAAAGCACGCGAAGAAAAAGAAAAAGTTACAAAGCACATATAAATCCCTTGAAACATCGTGAGTATAATCCACGAGCGAAATTATAAGACCGATGTTCGGCAAGTCTCCCACGTCGTGCACACGCGCGTGTCTGTGTAAAACACAATTCCCCCCCCCCCCTTGCTCGATATATATTATACCGCTATCTTTTTCAGCTTATAAATAGCTCGGAGATTTTTTCACGGATCTCATAAAACTCCCTGACCCTTGGCTTTTTTTCTCCCCCTCCCTCCAACTATTCCGTTATTAAAAAGTTTCGAGCTCGATCCATCTGGCAGCGGACTTTCTTTATGTCATGCTTGTTAATTTCCACAAACATTTCTTTCCTCCCAAAAAAAAAAAAAAAAAAAAAAATCCTTAAGAAAGGACGTATCTCCAAGCAATTTGACAGTTCAAAGGCAGTATGGAGTAACGTGTACACACCCACACTCATACTCTTCCATCTCGGTGATAAAATTTACATGAAACTCCCATCCCTGGGTAGCCCATACACAGGTCAGCTGGATCCAAAGTCCTTTTGGTCCCTTCTCTCGTCTCCTCCCGTGTCAACATCGTCAGCGTCGCTCGACTCCCTTCTCCAACGCACATTCCTTCGTGCTCCTCTTCCCAAATGTATATTCATTCCTCCTCGATTAATACAGGAACCGCAACGTCCAATCACCCCGGGCTGTCAAAACCTCCGGACGAGTTTCCAGTAGTACGAGTCGAGCTGCAGTCGGACCTCATCTGTAGTCATCCCGCGCCGCTCCTTCCCCCCACCCTCACTGCTTTTGTATGCATGTAAAAGTTGCGATGCAGCTAGTGTTTGACAGCCTGGGGAGGGAGAGCGGTGACGTGATGGGAATTCATTCCGCCACCGCGGCTCATCCCCTTCAATTTCGAAGGAATGGCGGAGGTCGCGGGAGCGTTACACGCCACCCGCAATTTCCCGATACCAGCACTCGATAGACGATGGGTGCGAGTTACAAGATACGTCTGCAGTAACCTTCAGACAGTGAAGCTCGCGGAGTGCTAATGGACTCGGGCTCTTGATAATTCACGAGGCTCCGTGGCGTCTTTGAGATAGACTCGTTTCCAACTCGATGGATTTGTTACTCGCTTTAACGTGACGTTGCGTGTTTTCTTGTCATAGCCGCGTGTTGCATCTTTTTGGGATTTTAAAGATTAACTTTTTCGAATGGGACAAATGGTGATTGCGTTGGTAAGTGTGTTTTCATTATTAGAGGGTCATTATATGTCACTATGGGATTATCATCAGGAGATGAAAGTTAGTTTTAGGAGTGAAGGATAATGTAGCGAGTTTCCCGGAGCGACAGAGTTAAAATGCAAATCTGAATGGTGGCTGGAGCCGAATAATATTCGAGATTTTCTCGTAACCACTGCTCGGACGTGGGGCGTAACAATGTACGATGCACCTACAGTGGAAAACTTTCGTCCTCCACTAAACCGCGAATCGGCGGTTACTTTACAACTTTCCGGCGTAATGTTCAAAAGAAAAACCTTTTTTTTCCGAAAATCAGTTCAGGCACCGCTTCGTTGGTTTTTTTTTTTTTTCCCAAAATACACGCGAGGGTGGAAAAAAAAAAAATAATTTCCCTCTCCAAAGCGTATTATAATACCCGCGGTCCCGTCAGTGGAATCTAATTTTCGTCTGTAATTCCATTTGCCCGCGAACCACTCTCGCCCCGTTAACTCGATACAATTAATAAACCTCGCTCGATCCAATGGCATCGCTCTGCATACGTACACTATACCATTTTGCACAGTGTATAAACGCCTACGACGACGACGATTTATGCCAAAATGCAATTTCCGCTGATCGCCCTGTTTAGCCCCGATAGGCCGAACAATATTCGTACATGTATACGAGGGGGATTTTCGAAAACGTCGATATATGCTTCCTTGAAAACTTTATCGCTTCCAATTTGCAAAGGAGATCCCCAACTTATTGCGGAAGTGTACTCTTCACCGTATGGAGCACCGATTCCCGCGAATAAACAACTGTACAGGGGTAAAAAAAAAAAAAAAACATTTCATCTCCATCGCAATCAAAGAAAAGTAGTAAAAAAAGGAAAAAAAACTAAGCGTCCACAAACACTTTGCTTAACGAAAGGCCCGAGATGTAAACGCTCGGGGAAGCCAAAGAAAAAGAGAGAGCCCCGAGCTGTATGTGCAAAGGAACAATGACCCTCCCGACGAGGGGTGCAGAATGCCCCAAAGTAATTTGTCGAAGAGCCCTGGTTTACTGATGCTCGGTAGGTGGCAGAGTGGATAGGGGTTACAACGAATTTATCGCAACTAAAGGAAGGTATCTTATGCGATTCGAGCACTCATAGATTTTTGTTCATCAACCAGGTCCCTTACGAGAGCGAGTACTTTTTTTGCGGGGAGTCCCGCGCGAGGTCTATACTTTCCTCCCTCTGTACGGGTTGGACCGAAGGTAACTATAACTATACATCTCGATGTGCAGCTCTTTGGCCTTAATCGACGGCTTAACGAGATCGGATTGGTATTTCTCCTTCTGTCATCGGGCCCTCTCTCTTTTTTTTGTGTTTCTCCAGCGTAGCGTACAGCTCCCACCCTTTTGTGCGGGGCT
This sequence comes from Copidosoma floridanum, assembly GCF_000648655.2. The sequence continues at coordinate 3,087,462 of NW_019379522.1, read as the reverse complement.
CTTTGAATTTTCACTTCTCCATTGCGCGCGGCCAAAGGCAGGAGGGTCTATTATCGAATTCACTCGCCGGTCGACGCTTTCGAGGGATCTCGTTTCACCCTCGCCTCCTCTCTGCTGTACGGTTTTGCTTGCCTTTGTGTGTACAGGTTTTTTTTATGAACCATCCGAAGGTACGCGTATCATGGAAGAGATTTCCCTCCCCCTGTCTTTTTTTTTTTTTCACTTGTCTCTTTTTGGTACATCGATTCCGCCCATTGGAAGTATAACGAGCAGCTTCAAGTATAAACTGCCCGGAACAAAAAATAAAGCCTGTGAGTAAAAGAAGCTCATCGCTGACCCTTTTTGTGGTAAAGTTGCAAAAAGCCCATACGGTTGAGAAAAAAAAAGCTATACCCAACAAACTCTTGAGCAATTTATTCATGCTTTACCGAGAGAACTACGGGTATATAAAAAAAAACCCTCTACCATACGACGTCAGAGTCGTATACAAAATTCACAACGAAGACGCGGAAAAAATTCTCTCTCTCGTAAAGAGAATCCTCCGTGGGATTCTACCCTCCGTATCTAACCCGACTCTCCTCTTTTTCTCCTTCCGACGAAGGGTTCATCATCACGGTGAGCTCAAAAGTATCTCTCCACTGAAATCACCAGGGCCAATCAGGGTCTTGACAATGAAAATCAGTTCGAAAGAAAAAACGACCCTTCGTTTCTCCTGCGAAACACGTGTTATACATTGGGTATGTAGGGATCTCCTCAGGTAAAGTAGGTCGGAGTTCAAGGTGCAAAGTCGCCACTCGAGGGGGCTGGCTCGCGCACGTCCACCAACCTTGCCCGGCCCGAGAGCACCGAAAACAACCAGCTGTGCGGGGGTGGGGGGAGGGGCTCGCTTTTTCCTTTGCCTAGCTTTAGCCCGGCTGCATCTAGCCACGGCCGTAATTTTTCTCCCCTTTTGGTTCCTTTGACGAAGGACTTGGATATATATATTTTTTTTTTTTTCTACCGAAGAGTTAGCAACAAACAAATGAATGAATAAATAAATTTGAACTCCACAGTACACGTGGAATAAAACCCGGAATCGCCCCATCACAGGGACGTTATACACCACACAACGTACATAAGTATATAACCATAGGTGTGCAGGATGATGAATATACTTACATAAATCAAATATACGCGAGCACTATATGGGGACTACCGTCATTTGTACATGTACATGGATGGTGTACGCGAGTATAGACGTCGATCAACAGCCAATACCCATTATCCGGGCGATGTACCAGTCGGAGCCGGGTATAATACGGTACGTGAAGAGACTCGTTTATACACAGTCCGCAATCATCGGCGACGATCCTGTAATACACGCGCCGCGACCCCCCACAGAGACGTAGAATCGGCTTTCCCTTCCGGGTCTTTGAGACACCGCCCTCTCGCACCTCCTGATTGGATTCCACGCGAGGTCCGTGCGAAGGAGCGAGTAACGAGCGCCGGGGGTGTGTGTAAGCCGTATATATATATATCCCGCGGCTCTCTGTCATGCGAGACACGTCGGTGACAAAGTGCCAGATGCGCGACTCGTCCTCCCGATGTGTATATATATACACACACGCTGTTTTTCCCGGTATGGAAAAAGTATACACATACAGTCCAAATGTAGGTGCCCATGTACGCTATCTCGTCCATTCGATTGGCTGCACGCAGGGAGGTATATTCTTCTCTTGGACCGACTTTTTACTCATTACCCTTCCCTCGCCAAACGGGCGGAAAGTTGCTCGATGTCGAGGGAACATATGTACATATTTTTTTGCTACGTCGAGACAAAATGAATCTTTTTCATGGCAACAAAGTCTTTTCTCGCCGACTGAGTGACTATAAAGTCCCTTTTTTTTTTTTTTGTTGAATAAACATAATTTTCTTTGCATCGTTGTTATTCTTCTTTTTCCGAAGATCTACCAGTGTATACCGAGACACGTTTCTATTGCGCTCGTTATGACTAGGGAATCTTTTTTTTTTTTCCCTTACATTTGCAAGCGAACGAATAGCGTGCGTAAAAGTCAAAATTATTTCTCGATTCTCCCGACATCTATACCTATACAGGAAGCCCATCGCAGCCGCGTGACAGCATGTGTGCAGAGCCGAGCAGCGTGAAAATAACGAGAGGACGCCCTACGGCACGAGAGGATCAAAAGGAAAAAAGCGTCAAAGATGCCCCCCTCCCCCCCCTGGTAGTTCGTGCGGCAATTTTCCCCTTACGTGCACGCGGGACAAGCATGTGTAAGGACGCGCAGGAAATATCGAGAAGGTCCGCTCCCTCCCCTCGTGGCGTTGATTTTTCCCTTCGCACTTTGCATTTTTATTGCCACACCCTCCCACTCCCCTCAGATCTTATCCACGAAATCTATATATATATTTGGCCCGTAAAGTGCCGTACCACCCTGATGTCTTTTCGATGACTAAAATGATACCAACCCCCAACCCCAGCTCGAGTCGACTCCTGTACTTACGAGGCACCCCCTGGTTCTCCTTTTCCAATCGATGCTTGCGGCTTGTCTTCGACCTGCACCCTCGCCCAACCGGAAAATCTCGAGGCGCCCCTTTGTCCTATAACGTCGCAAAACTTCGCTCCTCTGATGTGATTAAGTTCGAGGCTCGCGTGGCAGGGGTTGCCGTTGATTTGGGAGAGAAGAGAAAAAAAAAATAAAATAAAATAAAACGACACCACGAAAGCTGAATCTTATCTTGAAAGTGAGCGGTACACCTATCGGTAAAAAGGAAAATCTTGGAATTCCAATGGAGAAGAGCCCTGTATCCATTATGCCCTGCGTCCACGGAAACACAATGATCCACTTAACCGTGTGTCATCTGCGTCCACGCTCTACCATAATTCGGTGAAGGCTGGATCCATACTTTAGAAGCCGCTGAATCTGCACGCGAGATATCTCTCTCTCTATCTCTCACCTTTGGATATAAGCGTGTGTCATATTATATACATGCCTGGGCCCTGCATTGATGGCGCACTACTGGCTCTGCGAGCGCGATAGCACATGGACACGAGAGCTCATGTCTTATCACAACCCACGTACGAGCATATGCTTTCAACTTTAGCTCTACTCTGTATGTATGTATAGGCAGGCGCTGTACCAACTGGTGTCATTATGGGTGGAAAACATCCCCGGTTGGATTATCTGTTATCCGAACTCGGGCTATCCGATGTTGCGGCCGACAAACTCGTGTGCAGTTCCTTCCTTTGTTTCCTTTTCGTCAATTTCGTGCAAAGTTTTATATTTTTCTCCCAACACCGGCTCGTGAATCATATTATGCGCTTACGTGGCGGTAAAATGAAAAACAAAAACGACCTTACTACCTGCTACCCGGACATTATTTTTATGCCCTGCGTGAATATATTTACTCCTTGTGTATGCAAGTGGGTAATATACACCTACACGCATTTGTACGAGTCAGCCGGACTCCCTTGGGCTCAACGGATCCATTAGAGTCGTTCGCGCGAGCACAACGCGTCTCGTACATAAATATATATTCGTTATGTGCCATAACGTAAGTTGGGCGTATGAATTTGTAACTCTCTCTGTTAGCCGCGTTAGAGTTTAGAGAAGAGGAGGAGAGAGAGAAAGCAAAAAAAAGAAGAGTGGTTGCGCGTGTTTTCTTCCATCTCCGTGGACATTTTAGTGGCTCCCTCGTCAACGAGTGGAAAAAAAAGTGCAGCTTCTTGCGCGAACCTATACCATACATCGCGTGTATACACATTGGGCGGCAAATTGACGACAAAACAGCTTATCTCTGCGTGAGCATCGAGCGCTTCCCCCGCCCGCCCCCCATCACGCAGCTCTTGTATAGCACACGGGTATAAATAAGCCGCGAGTGCGAGTATACGGCTGTATGAAAAAGTTATCGGGTAAGCTGCACCCTGGCTGGCTTATATCCTCGAGCCCTGCGATTTTTTTTTGTCCCCCAAAAATCACAGCTGCAGCCCACTGACTCAACCGGAGGGCGGGTGAATTTTTCATTTCGTGCGGTGTATCCCATTATACATGTGCCTGCCCCTCTTTGTGATGGGTTGAAAAGGGACATTTTAGGGCACGGATCGATCATGGTAATATACCTCGGACCACGTGGTGTATCATTGAATTGCTACGTAAGAATGAAAGAAAAAAAAAAAAAAAAGAATGAGCCAGCCTGTATAAATCCTCGGTGGCATCGATCTCTCCCCCACGACAGACCGAGAGCGAAAAATAATAAACCAGAGGAGCTTCGATTCGGCCATCAGCGCTGGCCGATCCCAGCTCGACGAAGGGGGAAAAATTATACGGGCCACCCGTTTCTCTTACATTTCCGAATTTATTAAGTATACGCTATACTTGCCAAGCTGCCTTCCGTTACAGACCCATTCACTCGCAAGAGTTGTGTCATCTTCATCTGCCCCTGGCAGTTTGCCAGACTCGCTCTCTTTCCGCGTGCCATAGGCTCCTTCCGACCGACTTCGTACGCGTATATACATGTACATGTGTTCAAGTACATGCGCATGCATTTCGGTGACTGTTGCTCCGTTTTCAGTTTATCGAGTACGTAGATATATGCACAAGCCCTTCGCTTGGCAAGGGGGAATATTTTATGCTCCGTATGATTATACGCCAAAGAGCTCCCTTTGGCTTTTCGTCGGCCAGTTGTTACTTGTTGCCGGATGCTATGGTTCGTATACTATTAAATGTAGCCCAGCATATTCGTGCAAGTCCAACCAGCAACGTCAAATTGGATTAACTCCTCCGTAACGAGCCATCGAGTTTAAGGAGAAACGAAAAAAATGTGTCCTTTGCACCGGGAACAATCGAGTCAGGGTCATCGATAAATAATCAATCTCGTTTCGCGCGTAAGCAGCAAATGGAAAATGCATTTTTAATAATCGATGGAACTGTACTCTCTCCTCCTCTTCCTTCTCCCCAACGCAGTCGTATATAGAAAAACAAAGAGTCACGTACGTCAACCCAATTTTCTCGTGTACAGGTTGTCTCCTCCTCCTCCCCACTCGACTGGTCGTTAATCTTCCAGAGGAGCCGACCTATTTTTCGGCTACGACAAACTCGGGACTCAACGTTACTGCTCGATTAGTATTTAATACCCCACCGATCCGCGTTTAACTCCAGTACTCGAGACACCCTCGCGCGCCGTTACATATATTGATGATTCGCGACTGTGCGAAATTTCAACTTTTGCTCGTGTAGAGGATACGTAGTACAAGTAACTCGCCTATGAAAAATATAGAGATGGAAAATGTAAAGTTTGTTTTTCCATTTGCCAAATGGAGCGTGTTTAGTGTGTATAAGTACACTCTATTGGTTTTCTCTGGTAATCGAGGCGAAATAAGAGAACAACGACGTCGTACAGTCGTTGTCGGCCACGACGACAGAGCAAACCAAACTTCCGCTCCATTAGGCAAAACTTTGTTATTGATCAAGTTTCGTTCCCACCCCGGCTAAACTCCCTCTTTTGCCCCCCTACTCCGTGCTTGATTAAATTCACTCGGCGATTCCCGGAGATGAGAAATCAACGATCCGCCGGCGGCGCTGCTACTGCTCTTCGCGGGAGTCTGCTGGCTGGTCCGTCGATCCTCTCGCAACTGCGATAATTGCGACTTGGAGATTTTTTTTTTCTTTTTCAATACGTGCGACAATTGGAATGTACAAGAGTACGTACTGCAAAGTCCCGAATTCCTCGAGGAAGACGTACAGTTTTTGTCCTTGCTTCGTGAATTTTAATCATTCGATGGTAAAAAAAAAAAAAAAAAAGGCCTGAAGAACGAGCGACACGTATATCCGGCCGTCTCTCTTCGGGACGATCAAACGCGCGAGTTAATTCCATTCGAGTTGATCTACTCTAGTTTCACTGATCGTCGATTTGGGAGCACCTGAAGCTCCTGATCAAGTTATATATACGCACGCAAATGGCATCGGTGGACGGATATTTATTCAAAAGACCAAAATCGCTTGGCGCTTCAATCGGAGACCTCCTTTCGTGAGTCTATATACTACATAGCTCCGCTTTTCTTTTCTCCCTCGAGAGTCAGAGGCCAGAGGTTCATTCGAGGCTACTCTACGTATATCGTTACTACGTAATATATATGTACACGTGGATCGGACAAGTTGTTATTATGACTGGCGTACACGCTTCATCAATCACAATTCGCAGGTACATTATGTGCATGGTATTGTAGTGACAAATACAAAAGTGTTTTTCCTTGTACGTGCATCATCTCGTATCTTTTGCAACCTCCGACAGCCACGTACCCTGTGATCCACCCTTTTTCCAAATCACCGGATACAACTTGTGCGTGACGTATAAAGCCAACTGGTTTAAAACAGTTCCCAACTAAATGTTAATTTCAGATTGGAGCGAAGGGGTTATAGCTTCCCCTTCCTTGCGCATCGGTCGAGATGAAAGCCGGGCCCACGAATGGCCTGTCGAGCTATCGCTTGTGTGTACAAAGCTTCCCTTACGCGCGAGTAAATTAACTCCCGGAGCTTGGGAGCTGCTGATACGTACATAGGCGATGGCTCGGCGCCTCGAGGTGCTCTTCTCCCCCACCCCCCTTCTTGTCCGTTTATCTGCTCTGCTGCTATATATAGTCGGTTGGCTCTGTTTTGTTCCGTCGGACATACTTTGCACACGAGTGATTCCCGTTTCTTTAAAATAGTTTTTGCATGATAGGCATACCTCGGACCTCATGGTTTATTTTATGTCACGCAATGAATTGTCTACAGCTTTCCTGATTACTCGGACATACAGCGAGAGGAATCACTTTGCGATATTTCTATGAAATTCCCCCGGGTGTGCACAGCGAAGGTGCAGAGTTGTGCTTCCAATACCCTTTTGCGAGCCGTCCATTCGCTGTGATTAAATTTACGGTCGAGGTGCTTTAACAAAAAGGGAAAATCCAATCGCCCGCGTGAGCGTGTGTGTTCGGAAAAAAGTCCGAGCATCGCGGGGGGGGGGGGAAATGCAAAAGAAGGAGGGAAACGAGGCTTCGACCCTACACTCCTTTCCACTCGATTCCACGCGGATGGCACTCACCTGAGCTCCCACACGTACACACACGTACTGTATTTTGCTTTTATTTGTCCGCCAGCAGCTGCTCCCCCGAGGATACAGCTCCGGGAGCCATTTCTCCGCGCAATCATTGACTTTTCGACCCTACCATATCGAGCCTCGTCACTTTTTTTTCCTCGTTTCGCTCTACTTCCCCTCCGCGGGTGTACCAGAGTCCAGTTACATGTGCCGCAGCCGTACAGCTAAAACCTTCTGTCCTCCAATCATTTTCTTTCGATTGGGCAACAACCCATTTCTCGTCCGGTGGACTTGTTGAAACAATAACCCCCAATGTATACGTATACAGTGGCGCGAAGGTGCAGTGTCTTGTAGCCCCACCAGCCTCGTAAATGAGTAAATTGACTTTGACCCGGATCCCTCGCTCCCATCCGTGCTCACCGCATTCGAGCTCCGTACAATGGGGGGAGGAGGGACACGGAGAACGAGGGACGCCGGACGAAAAAAAAAAAAAATTCTCGGCAAAGTATATATACGCATAAGTACCGCGAGCCTGTTTGCGGGGGAAATAAGGACTTTGAAAACCAAGGACTCTGTTATAATATGTATGTATGCTTTGTTTATCCTTTTCAACGCTAAATTCAAGTCCCGACTGTAGTGCATTATTTTAAGGAATAAATATTTTAGTACCTAAATTTTACATTACGACAAAGTCAAAGGGGAACCACCGAGCAGCCAATCTCGTTTCTCTCGCTCACTTGTCATTTATTATTATTATTATTATTATTATTATTATTATTATTATTTTTTCAATCAGGAGCTCCGGGTCATTCGTCGGCCACAAGGAATGGAAAATCAAAGGCTATAAGCTGATAATGTGCTTTAAAAGCTCCTAACGGCTCTGCTCTCCATTTATTACCACCCCCACGCGTATGTATATCTTATATTCACCCACGCACTGTAACCAACGTACCGTGTGTATTTATATGTACAATATATATATATATATATATATTCCGAACTCGGGCTATCCG
>NW_019379522.1:3048230-3071488 GCF_000648655.2 Copidosoma floridanum | reverse complement strand
TATATGTACACATGGAGGGCGACGCGACAGCGACAATTGTTATTTATACGAGTTGCCGATACGCGCGTGTACAAGTACTATACCTACGTGTATTACACGGCGTGTGTGTGTTTGTGTGTGGAAAGGTTATTGGGAGCTAGAGAGAGAGAGAGAGGAATATTACACGCCGAGGGGACCGTGTCACGGTCACGTGCGACTTGTGCGTGACATATACCGATACGGGCGTCACAGCAGAGCTGCGTGTAATAGCGGTAGCATAATATATGGCAGGCAAGGCTTGGTACATTGGAATATGGTTGCTTGTGTAGGCGACAATAGAGCACCAGAATTTCCTTGATATAGGATTTTGCTACAAGTTTGGTCGACCGCGGCAAGGTCTTCTTCTTCTTTGCTTCCTTTTTTAAAAGTGATATTTTTTTTTTTTTTTTTTTAGAAAAAAAAATGTAAAAATTCTCAACGCTTCATCGTCTTTAGATGAATAAATATAATTTTCTGTAAAATGACTATTTTTTAAAACTTATTTTCCACGCACATTATGTACAAGAAAAGTTTCCTTCATTTTTACATACCAAGGTGCATTGCCCATACAGTAACAAACAATAAATAGATTTTTTCAAAACTAGAATTTCAAATTAAATTTCTTTCAACTTTTGCCTCTAAAAAATTCAATTACTCATTCGAAATTTCTCAAAACTTCTCGAATTCCACGAACTTCCACGCCTTTGTTATCATCAATAGCACAGGTGTGAGTTGCACACATCAATTGAGTTTCTTTTCGAAACGAAATCTGCCACCATAGGTGCTTTTAATCTTTTTTCTTCCGCCTCATGGCCAACTCGTCTAGGAAGCTCTCGAAAGCTATTTTCTCCCATCGAAACGAGTCTTCACCCGCACGTGCGATTATTACATGAATACAATACTATTCACGCTCATTCAAATGTATACCCTTGAGAAAACACTACATGTAAACACCGACTCCTACAGAATTGTGGGTTATTATTATTAACAATTGACGGTTTGTGGGCGTGGGGAGAGAAAAACGTAGCTCCGCTGCATAAGCATTTTGTATAATACGTTGTACGAAAGTGTTACCAGAAATCGCGCCCCGGGGAGCTGTGAAGTCGCGGCTCCGAAAAGTAAGAGCTCCTCCCATCCGTCCGTGTCTTCAAGGAAAAAACTTTCGAGCAGGAGCCATAAATCGAAGACTCCCAAAGCAAATGCGCCGGTGTCATTATTGATTTTCACAAAAACGATTCGATTCTTCGACGTCCCCGATTCACGTATCCACTGCAGCGCGAGTCCTTCCGCCCAATACTATGTACGCGCGCAAGAAAAAAAAAAAAAAAGAAAAAAAAACATCCAACGCTACACACCTACCCTCCATCGACCAAAAACCCAACGACCGGGTGTACTCTTATCTGAATCCCCGTAAAAATAAACGGGCGCAGCAGTAGCAGTAAAAACCGGGGCGACGATCGGCAGTGAGCAAAGCGCGTCTACATAAAAGTAAGCCCTGTTTATCCCCCCCAAAGAAAATCTCTAGCTCGTGCGAGTCTCGCGATAGACGCGCCTGGTGATCCCGTGCGCTGCCGCACATTATTCACCGCCGATCTCTCCTACACCGAAAAAAAAATACGCGGAAGGAAAAGTAGTGCAAAAAAAGAAACAAGATGGAGGTGAAGGGGGTGAGCAACAGTTGGGCGCGATAACGAGGCGAAAAAAGGCTCGTGTCCCACGGGCAGGGCGATAAGGACGAAGAAGTAGTACGTGCATCCTCACTCTCGACTGGCGCTGGTATATTGTACACTGGAGGGCGAAGAACAAGCTAGCGGTGCGTGTAATTGTGTGTGCAAAATATGCGGGAGGAGGAGGTGCAGCCCGTCCATGTGAAGGTGCTTACGTGGGTGAGCGCAGCGATCAATACTCACCTGGTGGGTGTACAGGGGAACCCCCTGTCGACGACGCTGGCAGAGCCTCTCTCCCTTTCTCCACCCGACCGTACGTCCATACTTTACGCTATGTACGGTGCAACACCATGTCCTCCGCACCGATGCACTAGCGCGTGCTTTTACTCATACCACGTATAGGTGTGGACCTTGGGTTTTTTTTTCGTCCTTTGCTGGTGAATGATGGATTGTGAAAGATCGCAGGAACGTTACGTCATAACAATATTGGCATATCATGGTTTTTTCAGTTGAAAAATATTTTTAATTTATTCTTCAATGGATATGGTCACTAGATTTGGGTCGATGAATCCAAGCTCGTTAGTCCCCACTCGTGAGTTATGTGACAAAATAATACAAGATCTGGTGTGTTCAATCGAAGATTTTGAATTGTTATTCTCTTTTTGCGATTTATGAAACACGAAAAATTAACTGTGATTTCAAGCAGTGGATTTAAAAATTAACAACAAATAAGCAATGATTGAAAACTATTGTGATTATGCTTGGCTTGGTTGCTCTGTTGGAAAAATCATGACACGAAAATTGCCCATGATTGTCACCGATGCATAAGTAATTTTAAATTTATGGTAAAAAAGTTTTATTTTCTTTATTAACTATGTCGTTGTATTTGTTTGTGCAAACGAAATTTTCTATTATCTTTCACTCATTTTTTATTAAAATTAAATAAACATAATATTTCAAAATATTGTAGAAGCTGATTGTTTTGAAAAAATCTGTAATTTTACCAAAGCTTTTTTCCGTTATATTTAAAATTCATTTCATAAAACAGAAGCACAAAAGGGTTAATGACCCATTTATCACTTGGCATTTATCAATTTTCAAAGATCGTTGAATCGACAAGGAATTTAGCTCATCGATATTTACTTAATCAAGCTGAAACAATATCAAAAAGTGTGTCGCGAGGTGTCGTATAGTTTATAGATAAGCCAAAGTTGATCGCGTAGGTGCTTTCCACACGTGATACTCATAGTTTTACAAAAAAGATTGAAACGATAAAAAAAAATCATTACAATCAAATACCCAATGGCAGCGTGAATGATAAGTTTTTGAATGACAATGAACGACCGAGAATTTTCCTATACGTGGAGCCGTCACTCGCAGGTGGCCAAAAAACACTGTTTGCCCGACTCCCAGATGTAACTAGTGTGTGTATCCACGATACGCGCAGAAGATGACTGGGAATATAAATTAGTCACACTCGATGATTTTAGGCAGTCCTTACTCCGTGGGGTCAAAGTGTGGACGTTTGATTCGTGAAAATGAAATCCATATTTTTCCTATTTGGTGTACTTGCGACTGTGCAGGCGTTGGCTCCGGTAAGTACGAGGCGACACGACACAGTTATCCATTAGAATGAAAATAAACACACATGTCCTTCACAACTAATATTTCTCTTTTTTTTTTTTTTAATTATTTTGTGTACAATATTTAAGATGGATAATTACGAGCAAAAAATAAAGCAAAAGGCAGCAGATTTGATTTCTCGAACGGCAGAGTTGCATGCAAAAATGAATGAGATAGCTTCCGAAGAAGAAAAAAGTTTTGAATTGTGGTGTGCTACAGGAGATTATTTATCATCACCGACTTCAATTGAAAGGAACAAATTGGTATCTTTTTTGAACGTAGGTGCATTTTTTCATTTTTTTCATTCGTATAAAACACAATTATTGAAAAAAAAATCATGGAGTTGAAATTAAAATTATAATAAAGCGTACATCTGGAGGTGACGGCATAATACATTCGTTATTTGATGACACATGGGATAATATAGAGTCAAAGGTGCAGAAGATCTCCGATAGCTTTACGCTAGAGAACTGGGAAAAATGTTTCCAGAACCTGGATTCATTAAACCTTTCTATTGAAACTGTCAAGGAAGTAGGATGTTTTTAGTAAATATAGCAAAAAAACATTATTCACAATATTTATTTATAATAATATATTATCGGTTCTGCTCAGAAAATTGAAACCATCGACATAATTTTGAATCCTGGAAATCTCAAGGCAGAAATAAAACAGTGTTCATTGCACCCACTTTTATGTAAAATAGACGATGAAAAATTTAACAGTCAAGTCACAAAGCTGGAAAGCTCAGTCGAAGCTCTGAATGGATTATATGGGAAGGTGTGGCATGAGTTGTCTGTAAGAATAGCGCTGGAAGCGTCGCACATGGTTTTAGAAGAACTAATTTTGCCAATTTTGGTTAAAGACAATGCGATGGAAATGTAATTATTTAAATATTTTAATTGTAAATGATCATCAGTGGTCCATATTTTTTTATTTTTAATTCGAAATGTGTTACAACGTTGTTATTAACAATGATTTTTGATTTGCATGTACACGTTGTTATTTATTGTATATTATCATAAGACAATATCTTTTTTTTAAATTTTTTTAAGTTCTACGTAAAAATTATTTAATGCTCTATCATTAAAAAAAATTAATTATATTATATACATGTAATTTTCCATGAAATATATTTTTTTTGTACAATATTTAAAAGATACCGTTTTTAACTGCTACTTTTTAATTTTCTTATAAAGTACTGATATGTATGTTACTTACCGCTGCCCTCACCAAGAAATACCATTGTTGAAAAAATTTGAATTGTCTGTGCACGCACTCCGAGCCTTACTTTCTATGCGCATTAGCCACAAAAAAAGTTTCTTTTATTATCAATTGATTTCCTCAAAAGTACAATTACAAATTAAATTCATTTTAAATTTGACTCTAAAATATTTAATTAATCATTCGTAATTTTTCTTGTACACTGTGAAAAACAGATCAGAGTAAAGATTCCATGAAAGTCAACATTAATTAACAGCCCAATCGTACACAAATAGTGACATGATTTAATTTTACTTTTGGGTATCTTAGATACTAATCACAAATATGACATGTGGGTTTATTCTACTGTAAGTAATTCTTCTACGTAAGTTTTGCACGTGAGATACGAATAGCGTACATCATCAGCGAGAAGCTCAATATTTTACGATATCTGATTTCGAATAAATAATTTGCATCGATGAGTTGACCTTTACCGAAGAACATGTATATATTTATCAAAGTACGAGTAAACTTAAATATTTCCAGTTCGCGTGAGACGGTAAAGCTTATTTTTCACAAACCATTGCTTCCTTCAAACTTTTATCTTCTAACTCTGTTGTGGACACAATTTTCATGAAAAACATCCACAGCAATTATCCATACCAACTACAGAGACTGTACAAAACAGCTTTACTTGATGGAAATCGATATACCATACAGTAATCAGCCCCAAGGCACACCGTACAATTAATTTTCCATTTCCATACACGTATGTAAAGTTTTTCAAGTGAAACTCTTGGTCAGTTTATTTTTGTTGATCATCTCGAAAAAATCTTACGTGAAGAAAATTACAAACTCTCATTGCAATGACAAACGCAAAATAGATAAACATACATTGCATAATATATTGTGCTCTTGTCTTTCTTCTCCCGTGAACATACATATGTACATAGCAACGCGTGTGTGCATGTATCGTATGTCACTTGCGAGCGTGTGATATACCTATACCATATACGTTTTCCCGTACACGTTAGACGCGCGGTGATGAGTCCACACAAACTTCACGTATACGCGATATGAGTTTGCGTGAAACTAGTCGTCGCCGAGACAATAGATCCCCACCGTGCGGCTGATACTTACCTTAAACAAACATTTCTTGTTCGTCAAGCTGCGTGCACCGCTTCCTTTTTTTAGGCGTGTATCTTTCCTCGTGTATATCGAACAATAGCGCAAAACGAAAATATAATCTGTCTCTACCTTCTGCAACACCGCCAGCTTTTCGTCGTCTGTTATCTACAAGCAAGACCGTGTACCGAACACTATACATATAGGAAAGGCAGGCCTTTTCTCCCGCTAATCGAGTGACAAAGAGCGAGACCAACCAGAGAGGGGGAGTACAGGTACTACAGCTCTCCTTCCGTTTCTTTTGTCCTTTCGTCTCTACTAACTCGCTCTTTTTCATTTTTTTCCTTCTCCACGACCTTTTACCTCAGTTGCTGAATACGCAAGCGTTTGTTGCGCGAATACAAACAATACCCAATTAAAACGAAGCTCTGATGCCTACACTCCGTTTCCCCCACGTGTATTGAAATGAAGCGTGGAAGGTTTTCAGTACGAGTGTGTAGTTTTTTTTTTTTTTTTTTTTTTTTTGTACGTTCCTAGTTGATGCGCAATGAGGATTTCGTGTAATAATTTGGGTCGATCGATCCATGCGAACGGAATACTGCCTCTGTACGTACTACCGCACGCGTAAAATTACACGGTACGTTGTATCGATCGTGAAGAGCTATGATTAATTGTTCAGAGTTGTTGTTTTATACTCTTTTTTTTTCATACGTAAGATAAAAATTAATTGCAAGAATATATATAGAAAAAAAAAAAAACATTGATAAGTTTAGTCGGAAAAATATATTTACGCACAACTAGGCCTGTCGGTATTTCATTAGTACTACAATAAACATTTGGCAAAGCTTAAGTTTTTAGTAAAACTCATTATTTTTATCTCGATTACTCGATTGTATTATCCTCTTCAGTGATAAGTAAATTATATATTAAGTGTTTTAGAAAGTGGAGTAGGTACGGGAGACGATTTAATGTAGAAGAGTATTACGAAAAGATGATAGTAATACCAATGATGCACTTAAGGTGTAGTCTTTTTAGTGAGATATATACTTTACTTATCGAGTGGTGATGCTTTTTATGCGCTGTCTTTGGATATTTTGTGTCTACAATCAATAAAAAAAGGACTGCAAATTGATGTCATTAAAGAATATTCTATTCATTTTTTACCTTTGCTAATCCCGATATTGTGTTAGTCCAAACACCTATTATAGATTTAATTTTCATGACAGCATTGATAAATACATTTTATAGCTTGTTTTTCACATCCATACAATAATTACTTAACTATTTTACGAATTTCAAAACATAATATCGATTACGAATTCTCCGTAATAGTTTTATAATAAAATTTTCTTCTTAATCTAAAGATATTTTATACTACTTACAATATTTACGATTAAATTTTGGAATTTATCGTCTATTTATGTAAAATAGACGATGAAAAATTTAACAGTCAAGTCACAAAGCTGGAAAGCTCAGTCGAAGCTCTGAATGGACTTGCGGAACGAACATGGATTGAAAAAAATGAATGGTTACAACGTAAAGCGTCAGATATGATTTTAAAGGAACTAATTGTGCCATATCTAGATCGTAATTTGATGTAATCTAGTGAGATATTTTTCTTACATGAGGTCATTTACAACCTAAATCTTTTATTTTTAAAAATTAAAAATTTTTATTGACATTGTCGGTAAGAACATTGTTTCACTCNTAATAATATTAATGATACTAATTAGAAACAAGTATAAAACTAGTTGTTTCTCATTGATAATCAATGGTAAACGTAACATTATTAGTAATACGTTCAGCGTTTTATCTGTAAAAAAAAAAGAATCCCCAAGAAGATCATCATACAGGAGGAAAAGAGCGTAATTAACGTAACGATAGTAGTCACATGAGGGAAAGTTGATGAAACGATTCGAAGAACGTGTAATGCAAGTGGGTCAGGCACTCAAACGGTGAAGAGGCACTCGCGAGAGCAGATTAGACTCAGGAGCATGTAATTGGCGCTAATCGATGCTAAACAGTTCTAAAGCCTTCGCACGAGGAGCTAAACCTATGCGCTTGGCCGTGTACAACATATAGAACCTCCTCTTTTCACGGACCCGTATAGTACCCGCAGCGCACACTCGCGAGCTGTTAATCGTTTCGAAATTCGCTCGCTGCACTTGTGAAAGCTTTAATTGTTACCGCGGTGTATATACTTATTGTGTGCACAATTGGCCACTTGTACCGTTGGTGCTTTTTATGCTGGTCGCGATTGAATTTCGTCGCTCTTTTGGAGGATACGATCCGTGAAACGGCTAAATGATTGCTTATTCCAAGACTTGGTTTTGCACTTTAGATTTTCAATATTATTATTATTATTGTTGGTTGCATGGCAAAAAAAAAAAGTTATTGTGTAACTAAACTTTTTTCTATGAAAAAAAAAATAAATAACATGTTTACCTTAGAGTTGAATTTTTACAATATGTTTACCTACTATTGACTCCGTTGTACCTAATTTCAAATATTTTAGTGAGCTCACTTAAATTTATTGTTATTATTTGTTGGAAATGTCATGTGCGCCAACACGAAATGGGTACAGTAAAGAAAAAAGTTTTTTACAAACGAAAAAAAGATTTACTAGAATAGTTCCAGGTAAATATTCTCTTAAAATAAAGTAATAATTTTTTACATTAGGAATATTTTTTCGATTGAACTGAATTTTTTTTTCAACGTGAGAAAATAGAATCGTATTTCAAATCGCTTACTTGTATCTATTCTAGAAACTATTATCTTGAATCTAAGAAATTTTTTTTTGTGCGTATGAAATCACGTACAACTTCAGCAGTGATAAAAAATGTTAATGTTTAAAATTTTGTTATTAAATTTTACATTTCTTATTAGAATGTTAGTTTAAATGTGGATTTATTTGAAAAAACACCTTCGGAGGATGTCGGGTTAATGGGTATTTAAAAATTTTCTATTACATTAAGCAATTCTCGGCAACAACATAAATAAAAAAGTATAGCTTACTTGACGTTGTCTTTTTTATACTGCATTTCTAAAAACAACAGAAAACAAAAATAAATTCTCATCCCTGATGTGCGAACGAGAAATAAAAAACGTATACGTCATACATCGCATATTCATGACATAGGTGCACGATGATGTGCGCCCCGTATTTTCCATCACACTTTCTTTCAAATAAAACAAAACTAAAAAAGTAGATTTGGACGTATGAAAGTTGTAAATATGCATGTTTTTGCGATCACTCGATACACGGGAAAAAACCCGCGTATCCCTCTATCGACAGACCAACAGCCGGGATGCAAAAATATATTTATACTTCCTGGCTCACATTTGCAATATACGTGACGATGCGCATATCAAATAGCGCTCGTTGCCTACACTTGTACAGAGAAGTAGACAAATAAACATCCTCATACACACCAGACGTATCCTCGTGGTCTTTTATTCATACGATTTCTTTTTTTTTTTCCAAGTATTTCATAATCCCTCTATCAAAACAACCTCCCGAGTACATATATAATATATTGACAAATGATACTATCGAGTGGAGAAAAGGAAAATACTCTGCACCACTTGATCAATTCGCTACGTATATAATGTGTTCGTCCATTCGTTCTCAATTTTAATTAGTAGTGTAATTCAATGCAGTATTCATACATCGAGCGCACGTGCATGCCAATATGTCTATTCATGTAATATATGGACTTATTACCTACCCTGAAAATTTGAGCTGCTGGCTATATCGTGCATTACACTTCTCTGGTACATGCGCGATGTGTACGTCATTTCTGGTTTTGCTGAATTTCGACAAAATGATTGGCCATCTCGCGTATCTTTCAATCGAATGGCCTTTTCTTCCGTACATATAAAACAGGTATTCGAAGCACTCACTGACCATCGGCTTTTACTCCTGAATTCAACATTCGTCGTACGTGTGAATATCCACATACAAGTGCATATTTAAATTCGACCATTGATTCTTCATAACCGAGTACCAGCAACGGACATCTCATCATCTTCCACAAGAGAAATCAATGTCTCACCTGTATGACATTGACCACATCTGCTCTGTCGCTACACTGCAACGATATATGTGTGGGTACACTGGACAGCAATCGATTATCGCTTTATCATTTGGATGTCTGCAACCAATGAAAGAAGTAACACGGCAGACCAAATCAAGAGGAAAAGAATTTTTAATCGATGACTCGAGAATCAATTAAATTGTTGTTTAGGGTGCATTGAACGTATCTAACCTATTGTCATCAGCGATGCCGAAGAAATAAAAATAAATCAAAGTAATAGTTAAATGGTTTTTTTTTTTTAACTTCTTTTGCTATATTCGTGAAACACGTGACTGTCGAGACGAATCAATATTTATTAATCCCTCACTGCTGGAGCGTGTAATATTAACAAAGAGACCAATGAAACATTCCACGCATCGTTGGCACCCGAGATGGATTTTCATTATCACACATGGTTCGGCGAGGCAGTACAACTTGAAAATATTTATAAAAAAAAATTATACCCGCTACACGAGCCTACCACATACTACGAGCTTTACCGGTAACTAATTGGCGAGCGGCTACAAGCCAGAATGGATTTCCGATCGCTCAAGCTGCGAACTACGCGCGTACAAGGTAACAGATACTTCAGCCGAGAAAAAACAATTGTTCAAATTAAAGTACCAATAACCCACGTGTAGGACATTTGTAGTTCTTTGTTGTTCATTTACCAATCCTATGTAAACATGTGTCTTTTTTATATACTTGAAGTCAAATCCAATGAATGCACGCAGATGGAGATGTATGGTTTCGCTCTGTATATTGAAGCTTTCCGCCGTGATAAATCCACGAAAAAAACCCATGAAAATCGTATGAAAAAAAAAAAAAAAAAAAAAAAATCCATCAGCTAAAACAAGAGGGGAAAAAAAATCCCTCGCTCCACCGAGCGAAGCTATCGGCAAAATTTTCGATGCACGAGTAACGCGATGGCACGTCATCAATCACCCCGTACTCGCCACAAGGCAAAAATCCACCTCACATCGATTCCTACAGAGAGAGAGAGAGAGAGCTAAACGAAAAAAGAAAAATAGGAAGTCGCACCGTGGTATTTACGAGGAGGAAACGCGGGTTCCGTCTTCCCGTACGCAGCGCACCTACAACAACAACAACAACAACGGCGCGTGAAAAACGAGCACGAGGGATGGAAAGCCTGCCATAACTGATACACATCGTGCGTGGAATGAGGGTGAGAGGAGAGCAGCGCGTGAGGTACATACGCCTACACCTACGAGGATCCTTGTATATCTGTAACAATGTAGCCTCCGCACGTGAGCTCCGGAGAGAGTTGTACGTGTACAGGGCTCCCACGCCCGTCTGACCATACTGGCTTCGTTCTACTTCGACGATGGTACTCAACGCGTCCCGTACGAAGTACGCTGCAAAACTGTAATTTGCCCCGTATGTGGCCCTAGTGCGTGCCGTGTCTCTATTCCTTGGTGCTCGAGTAATTGGCATCATTTTTTTTTTTTTTTCATTTCTACCGTATATGAATTTGGAGGAGGGAAAACACAGCCTTGTATGCTTTTCTAATAGAACCACGATGCTCCGAGCACAGCCTTCCCAGCGACGATGAGTAACTTCGTAAATCACGAGTATAAGAGAGAGAGAGAGAGTCGGTGAATGGGGGTGGGGGGAAAGGGGACGTTAAGACTCGAACAATACGGGGGTGCCATAAATACAGCCAAAGAAAAGGGCCGTACAGTGGGTATTACCGTCGCAAAGGAAAATAAAGGTGCGCTTATTTTAATCTGCAGCTGGTACTGGTAACGTCGAGGAATGGGGTGGGTCGATTTACGAGCTGGGGAAATACGAGTACGAGAAGACGGAGGGTCTGAGAACCTCCGGGTCGTATGAATTCATCCCGCGAGCGGGTGATGGTGCGTGCAGTAATATTTATTTTTATTAGACCAAGTGTACCAGGAGGGATGGGGGATGGTCTGTAATGATTATGATGATGGGAGTGCCGATGTCGAATAAAAGTAATTAGGGTGGCTGCGTTAAGAGAGGAGAAAACAGGAAAAATATAATTACACGTTTATGCGCGTATGTATACGCCATTAAAATACTCACTTGAAAAAAAAAAAAAAAAAACCTTTTTTTATTTTTGTATGCCCATTGTATGCTATAAGAAAAACTAATTTTTTAAAAAAAAAAAAACCCTGGATCGATTTTTCAAATTAGTCCGATGCGAGTTGCACATTTTTTTGAGTTAGGGATAAAGATTTTTAGTAAAATTTCAAGTAATTTGTAGTTGCATTAAATTTTCCAGAGTTCCGGAAAATTTACAAAAGACGTTTGACGTATTTAAAACTCTTTCGAAGACAGCAAAGATTTTGGCCTTTTTTTTCATCGAGACTTTAAAGTAAGCAGCCCCTGGCTTTAGGAGA
Source organism: Copidosoma floridanum (assembly GCF_000648655.2). The sequence continues at coordinate 3,059,392 of NW_019379522.1, read as the reverse complement.
AAACGAGTTATTAGACGGCATTCACAACTCGTGACATTATTGGACTCGACGACCACTCCACACACGCGCGTACAAACAATCACCGCGTCGTCGCTCATTGCCCACTACAGCCACCTTTGCACCGCCTCGAGTAATGCGAGCTTTTGTCGACGTGTGACTATATGCTCGATTGTTCGCTCGCAACCATGAAATCATCCCCACCAACTGATTTTTTTTTTTTTTTCTTTTTTTTTTTTTTTTATTTATAAAGGCAACGTGCAGGGTATCTCTTTTATCTGGCAAAGAAAAATCATTGGGAGTAAAGACGATCGTTGAGCCCCGCACTACGTCGAGGAGCACTTTAAAACTCTTGAGAGGCGCTTGAGACCGAGATCGTACGTGCGGTAAGACAGAACGAGAAGGTTGTGGGGACGGGGAAGAAGCTCGACTTGTGGCTACCAGGACGCGACGGGGCGCACTTTGAGAAGTAATTCCCCGCTCGATCGAGCCCTCGAAAGTTCACTGCGAAATTCATTAGCGGATTATTGCAGCGCGCGCTGTATGAAATAGCCGTTAAGCGAAAACAACTTATACATGGGGAGCATACCGATTTAAAAAATGTGTTTTTTACACGTTGGAGGTTTTCGCGACACAGATCGGTATGTAGGTGAACTCAACCCAAAATCACGCGTTCACCTCGCGCGTATAAGGAGAGTGTGTTTATTGTACACGTAATCTGCCGCAAACATCGTGAAACGCCAACTGTTACACGGGGTAGCTGAGCATCCCCTTCGCAAGGTGGAACAACCCCTAGCCCGTTCCCCTAACTTTGTAAACAAAGTGGCACACGTGCGAGTACATGTCGAGAGCGGTAGGTGCGGATACGGGCACTGGTTGTATACGTGGGCAGTATCGCGTCATCGGTGTATAATTCGCAGAACTAATTTCGCGACTCGTCCCCTTCTCCCGGGGCTCGGCTACTCCTTGCACGCTGTGGTTCATCGATGCAGCTTGACACCGAGAATTTCAATTATCGCCATCCACTCCCTGCCGTTATTATCTACCACCTGCGTGTACTAGCCTTGTTTTTTTTTTTCCTCCGGATGCTTTGGTGTACCTTCGTACCGCTTCCTTTGGACGTTTGCTTGATTGATCACATCCTTACGTGCTGTTTGAAATTTTCAAGGTATTTTAATGCATTACGAGTGGTATGAAGCTTTACACGGTTGGTTCTTCTATACATCGTTAACCATTTGTGTGCATCACCTTTAAGAACCCGCAGTTAAAGTCTCAACGAAATGGTCAGCGCATGATTTTTTTTCGGAAAATATCTTAATGCCACTCGTAGCTCGATAAAGAGCTATGAAACGTTGGATTCGCCAAAAAATTGCGAAAAATATTACCCGTACTGCGCTCCAAATGAAAATTAATAGAGCACGCGATTCCTACCTTCGTGTGTACACAGTACGCGCGCTTTTCTACTGACCTAATTTTTCGTTAAACATCGCTCTCATTGCTTCACTTGTTTTTTTCGTTTTATATTTTTTTTTATTCCGTAGATTTGTTTTATTAGATTAATGTATGACACAATTTTTAAACGAAAAACTTTTATTAAGCTATTGTATGAACCGAATTCGCACGTATAAACACATTATACATCATGATTTTTATTACGAAATATGTAAAGTTAGCTATTTTGTACATAATATTTAACATGTAGTACTAAATGAAAAGCAAGCAGTTTTTATACAGAGGGATGGAAATTTTTTATGCTAGAAAGAAAATATTCTTACATCTCGTTTTTTCTCCGAGTACATGCAGCCGATCGTACAGTAACTACTTTCTTTGTGGAGTTGGCAAGATTAAAACAAATAAATTTAAATTAAAATTTATAAACATGGATACAATTTGTAAAATAACTTTTTTTAAGTATTAATTTACCTAATACTTAAGCTTTTTCTCATACACTTGCTGTTTTATAATAAATTATAAAAATCGTAACTCACCACCCCACACCAAACAATGTTCCACTTTATCAGAAAGTTGTATTTGTGATACATATTCCATTTCTTCCGGTGAAAATAGCACCGGTTTCTGCAAATACAACACGTCAGTATAAAATAATTTCAAACAACTATTAAAATTTCAATTTTATTGTAATGCTCATTATTCCTATAACTACTGCTGTAAAAGTAAAGTAGGAGAGTTGGTTGGATAAACAATATTGTGCTAAATAAAGTTTAGGTGTAAATTGATTTCGGAAATAATATTTTTGGTACGTACCGATAAAGCGAAGCCAACACACAAGCTTAAGATCATTAAGATTAACTTTTTCATGGTGGATAGGAATGACAATTTTAGTGTAAGTCCTTGAGCGAGACAAAAATTACTGCTCTTGTATATCCGACATCCCGCTATCGGAAACATCCAGCTTACAAAAGAAAAAAAAGTTATCAAAAAGAGGGGGGGGAGTTGGACTGGCACTGCGATACAAAAAACAAAAAGCGATTTGGTACAAAAATTCTGAAATGGTCTTTGATAAGTCAATAAATGCGCATTATCTATCCACCTCACGCGTGAGGCGCACATTAAAAATTATAAAAATTATACTCTTTAGTGAATGAAAACAAGATGTAATAGTATTTCAAAAGTGTACTTTTAAACTAATTTTTTTTATTATAACCTGAATTTTTTATCATGTTAGTCGATGACATTAACATTAGTTACTTTGATTACATGCTAAGCATGTCTACAGATTTTTAAAAGTTTACAAAATATGTTGCAACAAAAAATTTTTTTTCAATCTAAAAAAATAAGTCTTGAATCAACGGTATCACGAGAGTTAACTTTAATAAATTTAAGTCAATCAATTAGAAGCACATTACGTTAATGCTCTTGTTTCAAAATGGTAGTTTTCCTACGAGTTTGAAAAGTCTCTGTTTGCGAACCGAGACGTTTTTTTCGAACGAGTTCCGGAAAACTGCTTTTTCGCCCGAGGAAGTACCAGCCTCCCATAACCACCCGAGGGCGGAAAAATAGTTTTTAATTCATTTATCAATATCATAACTTGGCTATCTGCGTTTTTCAGACAGTTTAAAACTTTAATCTTTTTAATAATAATTTTATAATTTTTACAAATATCGTATTAGTTGGTTGTTTGAAACTTATAAGAATTATGGATAAAAACTACCAAGGAAATTTGGCTTACTCTCTTTAGTTACTGATTTTTCCACAAAAATTTATTGTAGATGGCACATCTTGGTAATTTAAATGTGATTGGGGTCGAAATAGCTTTAAAAAAAACTACAAGAAAAACCGAGAAAAAATGTGCTTGGGTATAAGGTGATATAGTTCTGGGGATTCGATTATGTAATGTATAATAAATTATCATACAATTCATAGCAGACTATTATTCGTGGAAGATAAGACATAATCATAGAAATAGAGCTTCTACAATCGTATAAAAATGTAAAATAGTCGATGAGGCACGGAGAGGGTAAGAGTCCTCTTTTTTACATGCGTCTTAATATGCACTCTTAGATATGTGCATTGTAGAGAAATAAGTAGTAGTATTATTTATTTAATGGCAGCGAGTGCGCATGGACTCCACTACGCCACAATGCAGGCTTGTATATGTGGAGAAATAAGTGCAACGCTACGTTAACTTTTGTATTCGAGTTATGCCCTCTTTCAGTTTCTAAATTTAGCACACAAAGCAAATTGTATGGGGAAAACGTAGAGGAATATTCATGAATAGTATCCTTTTTAAGTATAAATGTGTCGCACATTCCAGCACTGAACATAATTACATGTGTTGGCAAGAGAGAAAAGTTTTTTAGATTCTACTTTTTGACGTTAAATAAATTTTTTTATCCATCGATATTTTTTGATTGTGATCATTTTATTACGAAAAAACAGTTCTTACAGTCAGGCACTTTTTTTTGTCAAATAGTCTGTTTTGGTGTATAGTTTCCATTTTCTTTAGCAACAGTCCTTGCTGTAATACATTTTTGCTCCGTAAGGTTCCTCCAATCTTTGTGCCTTTATCTCCTTTCAGTTCATTTATCTTAGCTTCTAAAAAAAATATTTTTTCTGCTTTTTAGTGCATGCAAATAAATTCCACCATATTTTACGTATAAGAATGTATTAATTTAGTAATAGTTTGTGCATGTTCATAAGAATAAGGAAAAAAATTACACAATGTCTCAAAGTTGATATAACGTAAAAAATCTCGCATGTAACATACAACTTCTCTAGCAAACAATCTATCATAAAAATATATTGGAGGCAACCGGACAAAAATTTTAATGATTCTGAATGAATAAAATAAAATGCAAGTAATAAAATATTGAAATTTATTTATTTATTAACAATATTTATCTTAATAATACATGTAGTAATGCAGTTCAGACGAAGTTTATTGGAAATATTCTTCAGTCAAAAATATTCATCAGATGCCATTACAAGTAATTTTGTGGCTGGGAATCTGATTCTGTTCTTGTAGAAGCAAGAGACGATACTTTTTCCAGTTTGACACACCTTATCTCCGGCTGAAAAAATAATATATAAAAATTTAATACAGTAGATATGTCATGCAAATTGTGATGAGAAAAAAAAATTTCTCACATGAAATGAAAGTGGAGCAAATTTTTTTCATAAGATTTGGATTTTTTTTTTTTTTTAATTTAGCCAAAAAAGCAAGTTTGGTTCACACCATCAAGCTTTTGAATGATGGACTAACATTAAAATAAATGACTGATTTTTGTGCAAAATTTTACAGTTTTGCGTACATAATATGACCAATATATTAGACCTATCATGTACAAATAAGTAACAGTCTTATAGTTAATGTTATTCTATGCATCAAACACCCGTGTTTTGCGATTCTTTACGAGGATCTCCAAGAACAAATATATTCTTTTTCTCATAAGAAAGAAATGATCTTAATGTATCATTTTAAAATGATAGTGCTCTACAGTCGAAAAAAAATGCAGATAACAGTAATCAGGTATCGATAAATGAAGTCAGAGATATTTTCAAATACAAAAGCATACACATAACGTTGTTTTAAGTGACTAGCCTAGATTTATAAGTTTATCTGTTTTAATAATAACGGTTTCAAGTTTTTTTTTTAAATTTACTTATACAAATTATATTTATTGTAATTCATTTGAAAATTAACTATCTTTTGACTCAATATTTATACAATATTAGTTATGCATGTTGTTGTGTTTTTGCAACTTAATTCCCTTCAGTTTATGATTGATTTTTTTCAGCTTATCCCTTTTTTAATAGCATGCTGCAACTATTATAATATAGTATTCAAACGTCTTATTTTGTTTTATTTTTTTCGAATACTTTTTCGACCATTAAAATAGTTCAAATATAAAGCAATAGTTAAAGGCAAAATTACAATACAAGGCTAGATTCACTAATATCAAGCCCAAAACGAGATCGATCTCTGAACCATATTCGAGAGTAAAACAAGATTTCTATAAATTCTATTTAATCTCAACTCTTGTCAAGCTCTTTAGCTCATTTTACGTTAAAAAAAAAAAAATTTTCACGCAAATAATTATTTTAAATAAAGACTTGGCCAAAAACACAAGTGACTATTATGCATTGGCTGTGATGGAAAACTTTTTATTTTATTAACATTTTAATATTTGAGTAGTTCTCACCTTTGACGTTGCAATTATCAATGGCCTTGGTCACAACTTCTATAGGGTATGTATTTTCCAAAGCGGTCCTTACGAAATATTCGCTTACCATTTCCTTATACACAACTGATCCAATCTGCATTAAAAATATTTCATTGTCAAGAAATAGTGGTCTATGAAACATATACGTTTTATGAGTAATGTGTTACTTGTAATTATTGCGCTCACTTGTTTAGAGTGATGACACTTATACTCGTAAAAAAATGCCCATATAAACACAGTATACATGATAGTGAGCATTTAGTACTTAATGCACGTTTGTTCAGCATTCAATCATGCATTAGGTTTTACTTACGGAAAAATTTTTTTTTTTTTAATAGAAAGTAAATATTCTTACTTCTCGTTTTATCTCCGAGTACAGGCAGCCGATCGTACAGTAACTACTTNGGACTCGAACTATAAACCGCATTCTCCTAAACCCGTTAACTGGTTTCGGAAATAATATTTTTGGTACATACCGATAAAGCTAAGCCAAGATACAAGCTGAAGATCATAATGATCAACTTCTTCATGGTGAGTAGGAATGAGAATTTTAGTGTAAGTCCTCGAGCGAGACAATAGGTATAGCACTTTTACATCTGACATCGATATGTCGGAATCATCAAGCTTATATACAAAAAAAAGTTGTCAAAAAGAGGGGGGGGGAGTTGGACTGGCACTGCGATAAGGAAAACAAAAAGAGATTAGGTGAAAAATTTCTAAATTGATCACTGATTGGTCAAAAAATGCGTGAAATAAAGAAACAAGAAACGCTAATCTAAACTATAAGAAGGTTCATTAAGGTGGACCAAAAAATTACCTCAATGAAATATCTTATCAGTTTCCAAATTCTTGTATGTATACTAATCTTATAAAAATTGGCTTTTAAATTAATTTTTAATCGGTGGGCCCTTTCAATTTGAAAATAATAATAACATGTAAGAATATTAGGGATGAAAATGAAAAACGTTATAAAGAAGTTTAATTAGTCGAGTGCTAATTAAATAGGTAATACACAAGTAAAAAGTTGAAGCTCAATAAAATTTTTTAAAATGTATGAAATAGAGTCAGAACCCAGTTTCAAGCAAAAAAAAAAGTTTTAAATCAATAGTATTACAAGAGATAACTATTAGGAATCTAGGTCAATCAATTAAAATCACATTACGAAAATGCTTTTGTTTGAAACAATAGTTCTTAGTTTTTTTATCTACATCATATCTTGGTTATCCATACATTTTTCCAACCGTTTAAAATTTCGAACTTTTTTAACAATAGTTTTATAAACAAATTTTATTGTAGATGGCACATCTTGGTAATTTATATGTGATTGGGGTCGAAATAGCTTTAAAAAAAACTACAAGAAAAACCGAGAAAAAATGTGCTTGGGTATAAGGTGATATAGTTCTGGGGATTCGATTATGTAATGTATAATAAATTATCATACAATTCATAGCAGACTATTATTCAGGGAAGATAAGACATAATCATAGAAATAGAGCTTCTACAATCGTATAAAAATGTAAAATAGTCGATGAGGCACGGAGAGGGTAAGAGTCCTCTTTTTTATATGCGTCTTAGTATTCACTCTTTCTTTCACATCTAGGGTACTGACATGATCAGCTCAATCGTGACGAGCTTCAACTTTGTGTTTACGACGTGGAAAGTACGGTACATAAAATTTTTTAATAACCATACTCACTTACTAGAGCGCATACGCTATTACCGCAGCTGCTATGGTTTGTGCCATTATTGGTTATTATTAGCCCTGCCACCGTAAATTATGTAGTGGAGGAATAAAATGTGCGAACGATCCACGTGCATGTTTCAATACGCGTGTACCTACGTTTTTATCACATCGATTTGCGTGACGAGCAGTGGTATGATTCGCATAGACAGGAAGAAAGCACACGTCACATAGATTTTAATGAATAAGTAACACAGAAAATAAAAAGTAAAAGAATTTATGCTTTAATTGGGTTCAAAGGTACGGAACAATCGTCCGACCGCGAAGTATTTCCGACTTTAATTTTGTTAGAGTAGGGAAAAAAAAAATAGGTGAAAAAAGGAGGGGCCCCGTAAAAGATTTCAAGTGTCCGTCACGCACGGAAAAAAAGAGAAAAAAAAGCGGAAGTCGCGTGCCAGCCCCGTCCGTCCGAATGTATAGCTAATTTGAATAATGCAGGACAAACTACGCAAATGGAATCCCAAATATTTCTCAGGTCTGCCCTTTTTTTTCCATCGCAGTTTGCCGTCGCGCGTTCATTTCTTCGCTGTTCGGTAGGAGACACGTTTTTTCCTACAAATGGCCATTTTTTTTCTCCCTCATTTCGCTCAAATACTTACGTCACGCGTCAAATTAGAGCCGCTTCGCGTCAGTATTAGATTTTACCCCTGCGCTCGCACGAGCATACGTACATTACGTACATTCGTTTTGTGTTTGAATTTCACGTGAATTTTATCCCCCCCCCCCTTGCAACGGCGAGCATACAAATGGAAGCATTACCTGCGCTGCTTAACATGTTACTTTTTTGTTCGCGTTATCGTACATTTCTCTTTTTTTTTTTTTTTTNTGGTACAGTCACCATGGCCAATACCGTGACCCCCTTGCAAAACCCGAGGCCGAATATAATATATATGCTCTGGCGGTATAAGAGGCTTTTTGGAATGGAAAAGCGGGTGGGAGGTATATATATATACACAGTCGTTGCTCGCTCTAATTTGCGCTTGTCTCTAATTGTTTTGAACGGTGCTCTCTGCCCCCTCCGCGCTCGTTGTACGAAATTGCCTGCTTGACTTTTCTTTTTTTTTTCTCTCGGGGCCAGCGTCAATTAGGGCTCTGCCTTTGCTTCCTACTCCCCCCCCCTCGCGCGTTTTATTGTAAGTATACTGTTTTCGGTTTAAAGTTACTTGACAAAGGTACTTTGGGTTCAGCTTTTTTTTTTTTTTTTTTATAATTTCAGTAGCACATTAGCTGGGCTCAGCAGCTCCCCTGTGACCTACGATCTCTTTTTTTTCCCTTCCATCGCATTCGCATCCGAAAATAGGTCTGGTTATATTAAAACACGCGGGTGCGCAAATATACAGGCCGCGTCCCCAGTCGGTATTCGCCTCTCCATTTTTTTTTTTTTTGCCCCTCCCCCATCTGACCCATAATGCGATGCACATATAGTTAACCGACGTACACGCGTCCACGAGTGCAAAATATACAAGCTCGATTGCCACCGCTCCATCGTTTGTACAAGTTAAGTGTGGACACACGCGCTCGTACAGTCGAATCGTTGGAATTCCGAGTGTTTGCTTCGTCAAATATGATTTTTCTCCGTCTCTCGCGCAGTGACTTCCCACTGTCTAAATAATTTTTGGGGTTTGTATACCTTTTGGCGACAATGTAGACACCGTGTACTCTCAATGTAATTGAACGTTAACTTCTTTGAATAACGGCGCATCCGTTGAATATGGGTTATTGTCTCAACTTTATGACGAGTGCAACATGATTTCCCGAGATTTCAAAACGTCATTGATCGTTCGACGTTTATTTCTCCTCCTCCCGCGACACATATTACGTTGCTCCTCGAAGTTCTAATTAATTCTAAGCTCCGCGATATTTCATCGTTTCCGGATTTCTTTTTTCCCTCGAATGGGTGCAGCTCACTTTTTAAAATGGACCGAGGAAGCGGCATGTACGTTACGCGCAATGAATTGTTTATTTTGTTCTTTGTTTCCTCTGCCGTTAGCGTATTTTTCAACAGCATTTTACTCTTGAATATTTTGATGATGATAATAATGATGCCGTGTGGCTTGATGTGGTGGCCATTTAAGTAGGGTATCTTCGCAAATAGGCTGACATTAACCTCGGCCCACCGACCCGCGGCCACGGTCGATATTTTATCGCGCGCCTACACGTACCATAGTACATAACAAAAGGGTGAAATTACCGAGAACACGCGTGTGACGTTGGTGGTGGCCGTGTAGGTGTTGTTTCGATGCCGCATCGCGCGATCGCGATAGGCCTGTAATAAAATTACCCCCCTCCTCCTCGGCCCACCGAAAAAGCTGTTCACTATTATGACGGAGCAACAGGTATCTCTTTAAGCCAGACGCGCTGTACACGTGTATACACCCCCTCGTCCCAAAACCACCGACCTCTTATCGCGCTTTGGCATTTTACCCAGTTTTTTTTTTTTTTTTTTTTTTTTTTTTTTTTCCTCCCGCGCTCGAGCAGTCATCCACGCGTCTGACTTTCACCGGGTTCTTTCTCATCTCGCGTGACCCAGTCTCCCTCTTATCTATACGAGGTGTACTCGGAGCGCGGTAAGTCACTGCCACCCGGTCGCACGTACATAGTATACGTACATCGTGACCTTTGACGATGGAAAGATCAAGAGCTGGTATCCCTTTGGTGATTTCAACTTTTTTTTTCTTTCTTTCTTTCTCCCCGATAAGTATACCTGTACGCCCTTAATCCCTGAATTATGTAGCGAGTATTACGACTCACCAGTTGATATTATATAGGTCAAGTTTTTTATGCTGCTTACACCCACCACCAAAGATCAATCCTATATTGCAGTCGCCGATTTACGTACATACGATTCTTTGATTCATTGTATCGGAAACTATGTACTAGTTTAGGAGAACTATTTACTGATGAGATTTTGATGGAGACGATGTTATTCAATCTTTAATTAACTTGCACCCAAGTGGTTACTTGGATTTTTTTTTCTAATTCGCAGTGGTCATGATATTTCTACTCTTTCCAGGAGCGAATGGTCACTTTGAATTCGAGATGTTTTTTTTTTTCGTAATTTGAAAGGCGTCGGAATATTGAACATAAGCACAATAGTATGCTCGTTAGCTAAACATATTATATACTCCCTGCTTGCGATGGGAACAAAAATTCAAGCTCGAAGGGGGTTTGGTGCTTTTTGTAAGACCTCAAGCACGTATCCACATCGATTTATCAAAAACACGATAAAAACGTAGAAAAAAAAAAAAAGAAAAGTGAACGTTCACCTCAAAATCAAGGAGGTGAGGAGATGAAGGAGGGGGCCACGGTGTCTGCGCACAGCCCCAACGTATTAAACGACGACGAGGTTGATCAATATTTGTATGTATATACTTGTCACACAGGTGCTATTATACCAACTCACGCGTCTCTCGAGGGAAGCACAAAGGTGCCGCGAAATCCTCATCTCGAGAGAAACTCCTACGGGTCTTGGGAGACGGGGAGACCTTACCCTCCCGTTTCTCGCTCGGCTTGTTGTGTCGCGCAAACCCAATAGACTCTGCTCTCGTGGCCGCAGCTGTAAGAGAACGCCGGGAACGTTGTTCTCCTTGGGTAAAGTGAGCCGAGTGATTGCCGCTCGATACACCGGAAACAATCTACTTTTCTTCCCCATCCCCCTTTTTTCTCTCATTGTTTTTTTTTTTTTTTTTTTTTTTTTTTTTTTTTTTTTTTTTTTTTTTTTTTTTTTTTTTTTTTTTTTT
>NW_019379522.1:2999103-3025503 GCF_000648655.2 Copidosoma floridanum | reverse complement strand
TTAATTTAATTTTGGATGTTTTAAAAAATTTTCTGCTCAAGCACATTTTTTGCTTATTAAAATAATAATAAGCAAACGAACTAATTAAAAAACAAGAGTAAATTTAAAAAGATGAAAAAAAAAAAAATCTGTATCAATTGAATTATTATAGATTTGTGTATGGCCCAAAATCTCTTGATGTAATCGTGGTTTAATGAATAATTTGAAACACATATATCGCAGATGCGCTTGACATAATCGAAAATGTGTGCACAAAAATGCTAATATTTAATGTTTTAATTACCACAAGAGCAATGGGTCTCCCAAGTTTAGAGATATTGCGAACTAATTGAATTATACTCTACTTGTAAACCATCTGTGAGTCTGCATAATCTTTTATAAAATTCTATATGCTATATTCAAAAAATTGTGTCACATTTTATTATACATGCCCAACTCAGTAACCACTTAAAAATATTCGATCTTTTACGTCTTTGGTGCTTGGTCATTGGACATTATCCTCTTCTCCACGGACGAAAATATTCTCCTCTAGGATACCAGGACTTGTAAAATAAGTAGTATACGCACCACAGACGAAAATAAAAAAGGCCCTATTGGTACGCAAAATAAAATATAATATTATTTTTTACAGTTTTTTATTTTCTATTAAAAAAACCTCACGGGTCATTAATTTTTTTCTTTTATATTTTGATTATAATTCAGACAAGTTGGAGGTACTCGAGCGATGATGTTAATAAAGTGCGTGGTATGAATTTAATTAAACTATCTATTTAAAAGTAAAAGTTGTTGAACTTTTTCTCAGTTCACACATGAGTAACGTTATAATTCAAGCATGAATCTAATTTTAAAAGAGGACAACTGTACTGTGCGTTAAATATTGAAATTACTTTTTATTTGCATAAATATTAAAAGGAACAATCACATACGCAATAAACTTGCATGAAGTATAACTAAAATATTCACTTTCTATTACCGAAGTGAACGAAAATTTATAAAACGATGGAACTCTTGAGTACAAATGAATTTTATTTTTAATAAATGGTACTTTTAATATTGTTTCATTGTTATGAACAATTTTCATTACGAATAATAAATATTAACAAACTATTACTAACGATTTTAAAATTAATGTAATTTTTTTATCCAGTCAAGTTTAAATTAATATCAAGTCCAATTTATGATCACTTTACACATGACATATCAGATATATATATAAGATATCGTTTTTACTGTACTATTAAACACAATTGCCTCAGCTAAATATCAGCGTGCGTGTCTAATCTATATCATGTGAATTTTAATCATACACGATGACGCTTAGTATAACAATAATACACTTTGTATCAAATAATTATACCGTCTCTTGTCTAAATTCAATTATGGAACTAAGAAATCAATAGAAATGAGAGATGTAAAAACATATTTAATGGTTTAATTAATATATGACATTGATCGAGGTAACTTTTTTTTTACTTTGCAATCATACTTCATGATTCATTAAAACTGATGTTTTATTAAAAAGCATTTGTTTTTTCTTCTATTTTACCACGCAATCCATCGATTAAATACGACACGCTAACAAAAAAACTTTAAAATATTGTAATTTATTTATTGCGTTGGTTGTAATAGCACTAAGGGGATACAGGAATACTTTTTTATTGCTTGTACAGTAATAAAAATGTATATACATATGTTAAAACTAATTCTATAAATTTGTCAATTTAAAGAAAAAAAAAAGATATTGAATTTTAGTGCGCTAAGTGTTTAATATGTAAGTACAGTTGGATGAATAAACCTTTGTAGGAAAGTAGTTGGGAAACCCTGAATCGTTAGAGTCGTAGCGTATAGCATCACATAGATTAACAATTATTATAAGCGGCCGATATTTGCGATAATCGATGTCGAATTTTATGAATATCCAATGTGTAATAATGGAGCAAAAAAAAAATACAAGTAGACACTATATATGTGTATTAGCAAAAGTCCAGATACTGCGATAAATGCAGCTTTTCATGGGGAAACTCGGTACGCTCATTAGCGCAGGAACAATTTTAAAAAAATACTAGAGACTTTGATCATCCTTGTGAGATGAGAAAAAAAAAAAGAAAAAAAAAATGCAAGTAAAAAATACGCGTCTCTATCCTAAATAGGGTATATCATTAGTTAACTAAGTCTGTCGATTGGACTTGTCTAGTCCTTAAATATTATTTTAGTACTTCGTTTTTAATGGATTGCCCATAATCTTACTCCCAAGTTTTGAATTCTATATTCTTGTTCCATCAAAAATGACATTTTTTCAATTGACCAATCGATGGATACTCCGAAACGATGCGATGTGAGTGCAATTTAATTATCTTTTCATATCCGCACTTTGGTTATCTACTTGAGACTCGAGTCTTGAAGAAAAAGCTTTCTATCTGCACACATTTTCAAAGTCGTATAACACATTAAGTTTCTTACAAAGAAAAAAAAAAAAAAAAAAAAAAAAATTGAAACGCCGCGCGATAATTAGCGCGGCTAGAAGAATTTAATTGTCGGGAACAGTTGGGAGGATGATTAACGAGGAGGCGGATGATGAATTGTCTTTTGAAATTTATACATTTACGTTAAAACGACAGGGGTACCCCCTTGATTGGGGTGTATTAATCATCATCTGGCGCGTGGGGGGGTGCCACACTTTTTCTCTGCGTTTCGATTTTGAATCTCGTGTGGGGAGGGTTAACCGGTGCAATTGTAACATTAAGGAGCAGTGCCAATGGTAACCTATGCTCATGCATTTTTCGGCAACTTCGGCGGCCTTCTCGAACTGCCCGGACTTTTTGAGCGCCTCGCTGAGCCCCAGGAGAGTCCAGAGGAAATTGTCGTCCCCGTGCTCGGTCGACAACTCGTAGTAGTGTATTCCCTTGAGGTACTGTTGCAACGTCGTGAACCGCCTTCCCCACTCGCGGTACAATACCTGGCCCATGAACTGTTTTTTTTCCTCTTCCGCTATTTTCGCCATTTTTTTTTTTTTTTTTTTTATTTTTATTCATTAGGGTACAGTACAAAGAGCGGATGGTCGTTTTGTGGCAGACGCTGTAGTTTTTTAAAATAGTTTTAGTTTTAAACTCTCTTTATTGCTTTATTTATTTGGTTTTTTTTTTTTTTTTCTTTTTCAATTGGTAAACTTGGGAGGTTAGAATTTCACTGGAATTTCGTATCTGTTGGGCTTTTGCGATTTTTTTTTGTTTCACATTGTTTGTTTACTTTATCTCTTCAGAGTACGCGCGCACACATTGTCGCCGATAGCGAATTTTTATTGAACGGACCATGGGTGGGTCGTGAAGATTACGAGGTGATTTGACGATACGGCAAGTCAGTGCGACAAAATGAGGCGATTGGGGGGGGGGGGGGGGTCGATCGATGCGCGTGAAAGTAGCTCCCGGTATATATATATATTGCAAGGTTTTTTTCCCCCTCCCTCTATTCCTTCCGTTATTGCGCTTTGGGAAAACGGGCGGAGAAATCACCCTCCGTGACTATAAAATTGTACGACCGAAAGTGCACTGTGAAAACACGATTTTTCCATACGTATACGTGTGTTTGTACAATGTGAGGGAGTAAACAACGTTTTTATTCATTTCCAATTTGTGCTGTTTCAGAAGCGCGAGGTGGCGAGAATCGCATGATGCGGTGATGGCGCTGCTGTACAGGTTCGCCCAGCTGCCCGATCGGAGCGGCACGCGAGTCTTTTCGTTCGTCGTGACCAGAAGCGTCGTGCGCGACCCCGAGCGCGACGTCACCAGCAAGGAGCTCGTGTGCGGCTTTCAAAAATGGGCCGTCGCCTTCTCCAGGGGCGAAAAGGTAAAGTTACCATAAAAACGTCCATATGTGTGACCATTTTTTTTTTTTTTCCAATAAACATTTAGCTGATTCACGAAGGGTCCGTGAGATCAATTGATTTCTAATTTTTACTTGTTTTCTTTTGTCTCTCTCTTCCCAAATGCTCAAGGACGTGAGTCGTGTATCGTATAACAATTACATATACTATGCAAGCGTATATTATTAGAGACTTGAAGAGCATTGTAGACGAAATATTTTTTTTCTCTATTTTTTCACACCCTTTTCTTACATGTGTCTCTGCTCTTGCATTTTTTCACCGACCTGTTGCTACACTGTATACTTGAAAATCTTTATTTCACCTTTGCATACTGTATCATATACTATATATATATATTAATCTTCTACGTCACTAGTGAAAAATATTACGTCTTGAAGAAATGGCACATTTTTTACCATTTCATTTGAAACGTATTCCTATATGTCACGATGTAATATTCCTCTGTACTGTCGTCGTTTCTTCAAACAGTTTGACGATCGATAAAACGATGCGCTACAAAGACTCTGTCGCTACATGTCTGAAGGAACGACGTAACTATTATATATACTTACTGCAACTGGGTTTTTCATGAAACTTTTTTCCACTTTCCCTTCAACAATCCATAGATAATACAAGCACGTGCTCTACTTTTTGCATTAATACACCTATCGATTTTGCGTAGATAAAGTACCAAAAGCATCGTGACACTCGCACTTAACGAAATAAATTAAATTTCTGGTATGGGCTCTTACTCGAGTCTGTCTTGCATAAACCCGTAAGTCTAAAAATGATTGCCCTATATTATATGCATACGTATACCTCAATTGCATGGTCGATTCTCTTTTGTGCACTTGTAATGCGAAAATTCTCTCTTTCCCCTGTCTCTCTGGCTTTTTCTCTCTTTCTCTATATAACAACTCACGAGTCTCCGATGATGCAGACAAACCACCTTAGCCTGACTTGCATAGCGATACCGGAATGTGCTAGAAATTAGTTGATTAATGAAAAGTAAATAAAAAACAAAATGAAAATTAACATTCGCTACTGTGCGCAGAAGCTATGTACCTACGCGCACACAGCGGAGAAGCAAAGAAAGAGAAGCCAGTGTCGAGCGACGATGAGCGGAGGTAAAAAACAGAGGGCCAGAAAGTGTAGATGGAAAAAAGGTCGTCGTGAAAAGCCCCAGGAGCTTTATATCTGGAGTTTGTTCGTCTCCTCGCGGACCCCCTCTGCTCATTGGTCTCACCAACCGCAGATTCGGGGTTGGAGGAACGAACAAGTGTCCAATGAAAAAAAAAAAATAAATAATAAAGAGTGAAAAAAAAAAGAAAATCTAACTACTGCCGCGCTTCTGGTCCCTGGGGGTGTGCCCCTGTCCCCTCTGTTTTTGTGTTGCAGCAGAAGCGCGGTAGAAACAAACGTTCTGTCTCTGATCGGCAGGTGCTCGGGGTCTACCTGGTCTGGCGGGGCGCGGCCCCGGGGGTGCGCGTCTACGTCGACTTCACCTTCACTTTGCTGAATCGCGAGCACTTCTCCGTCAACGAGGGCTTCAGCGGCAAGCGCGTCAAGTTCACCTACGACGCGCCCGCCCAGGGCAATCGCAAGTACATATCCGTCTCTGAGCTCTACAGTAGGAACTTTGCCGATCCCAATGGCGAGTTCCAGCTCGAGCTCTCCATGTCCAATGTTCGCACCATTTTTACCACCGAGGTTGGTTTCACTCATCAATTTTACAACGCCATTTTACAGTCCCCCGTGAGTTTCAACTTCGTGATGGTATACAGCAATCATCTACACCAATTTTACCTTTTTTGTTTTTTTTTTTGTTTTTTTTTTTTTTTTTCTGCCTATACCCTGTGCCATTTTACATACGCGTATATTAAACACCAATAAATATTGTGCAATATAACTGCGGGGCTCAATCAAATTTTGTTTGATGGTTTTTATGACTGCAGTTACCTTTCCCACGTTTATACGTTTTTTTATGCGATCATGTATAAGAAAATAATCGAGTTTGGAGTAAAACTATCGTGTATGTGGTCTTTTTGAAATTTGTTTATTGCGATAAAACGTTCCCAACGGATTCGCGTTGAAAGTAAAGAGCAAAAAATTGATGATCATGTAGACGCGTTTTTTCCAAAATTAAAGCGTGGAACAATGGCTCGGCAAAATAGTCCTGTGGAGCTTGAAATAGGGGCTGCCGAGCTCTTGGGCAAACATTTGACTCGCTCCCGGGAACCCTTTGTGGAGGGAACATAAATGCCGAGACACGACCTTTGCTCCGATCTGTATATGTACGTATATACGTACGGCGTATTTGCTCAAGAGCCCTTTGACGGGGACGCCGGCTTTGAAAAATTCACGTTTATTTCGGCGCCGCTATTGTCATCTGTCAATCGCAAACGAAAATCAATATAGATTTTTTTTATTCAGATCTGATCAATTTTTATTAACTAATTGGTACAAAGCCAACCTGAATGTACCCCACTTTTTATGATTTATTAATTAAAATCATCGTGGCTTTTTTTTTTAATCCAATACTGACAAAGCGTATACAATTGCACTGCGCAGTCGTAAGTTTTCAAATTAATAATACCTTCAAAAACACAAAGTATAGGCATATCTTGAAACTCCAATAATGGCAAATTTCACCCCAGTTGACACACTACGAAGAATTCAATTTGTCGTGGGTAAAAAAAAAAAAAAAAAAAAAAATAAACTAACAAAATGAGCAAAAGTGCATTATCCGAAAGTCACGCGAGAGAAACCACTGATACGTATGCCTCTCGACTCACAATGACTCGACCACACGCAGGTGCGGATGCCGTCGGGGGTGTTCACGGCCGGTCAGTCGAAGCCGAGCAAACTCGAGACGAGTTACTTCACGTTCGGTGGCTTCGATTGGAACGTGGTGGTGTACCCGTCGGGCAACAAGGAAGCCGAGGTCGGCCGGTCAACCGGTGAGAGCGGCCGTTTGAGCGTGTACCTGGTGCGACTGACGGGTTTCGACCACCGGTGCCGGGTGCGGTACATGGTGAGCCTCGGCGAGGGCGAGCGGCGCATCGAGTCGGGCCCCATAGACGACCTCTCCGACGACGAGGGCAGGGGCTTCGGCTGGCAGCCCCGGGTCCGCTGGCCCGACGTCGCCCACAAGAACGTGCTCACCGTGAGCCTCGAGATGTTCGAGGCCCGCACGATGTCCGAGGTCACGGTGCAGGCCCTCGGACCCGGCCTCCTACCCGCCAGTCCTTGCTACGACCGCGACAAGCAAGCCTGGGCCATACGCGCCGATCTACACTCGGACACCGTCAGGCTACACCTCGTCTACAAGGACATACACAACGTGCCGCGCAACCACCTCAGGTACACACCCTTGTACACAATATGTTTATTATCATGTTCATCGCAATTATACTCCCTAGCATATTATCCACTTGCCCACAACTATATACGAAATTTCAATCCGATGTGTATGTATATACATTTTGCCGTTTCGAGCCATACAATGACGATGAAACTGCATAGGTACATGAGCTGGACGGCTTACCTCATACGAGGCGAGGAGCCGCACACGGAAGTGGTGAGCCTACCGGGGGCCCCGTTCAGCCGGTACTACGCCCAAGAGGCGGCCGACGAGGGAATAATCATGGAAACGTCGCTGGGGGTGCACGAGGTCGAGAACGAGCACTGTCCCTTCGTGACGGAAAAGGGCCAGATTAGGGTGCGCATCGAGTGGAACGAGTCGCACTTGCTCTTCCAGGCCACCTATCACAAGTACGACGACGTCTGCCGGGTGCACAACCAACAGATGCGCCGCGAGATAGCCGCCCTCCAGGCCGAGAACTACAGCCTCGAGAGACAGATATTCAGCTACCAGAAGAGCTTGGCCTACGCCCAGGCCCAGACCCAGCAATCGGTGCGTTCTTAATCAATACTCGCGACTATTGGAGCTTCGTGGTGGCTTTGTATTTTTTTTTAATACAATACGTCTTTGTTGGTGTAGCCGACGCACTCGGTGGTCGGGCCACCGGTCCCGGGAGGCCAGCAGCCCCAGCAGAGCCAGCAGCAACCGACCCCGGGTCACCTCGAGCGGTCCGCGTCCACGGACACCGAGTACGCCTGACGGGTGGGGCGCGTCCTCGGCCAACCGCACCACCACCAGGGCTCCACCGCGCGACGACAATTACCCCCGAGTCCCCAGCAGCAGCGTTATTACCACCACAATAGGCTGGGATTGTTCGACGCCGATCCGCGGGTGCACGAGAACCTCGTCAACATGATGGACCGTAGGCTGAGCAACGTGCAGATGATGGCCCGTGACTCGCGCTCCAACTCGGCCCACAGCCAAACGAGCGGGGCCACGGACCAGGGGGCGCCACCGGCTTTCCACGGGCACCCGTACCGGCAGACCGGCAACGGGTACTACTACTCCACCTCCTCCTTGGGGTACGGCAAGAGGCGCAGGACCACGTTTTGGGAGACCCTGACGGGGCTGGTTTGCTCGCTGGGGGCTCTGGCGACCAGGGCGGCCAAGATGGCGGCGCGAAAAGCCGAGCCGCTCTGAAGCCACGGCCCGGAGGGATTTGGGGCGCAAAAAAGTTGCACCGTGGTTGGTTCTCTTTTTCTTCTACTCTCTTACTCTGTTCGTTTTCGGTGCTTCGAAAGTGTACACTTCTACGGGGTTTTTCAAAATTTCCTTCTACTTTGCAAAGTCGAGGCTCTTACTTCGTACTCTCGATGATATATGTATAGGTATTGTACTTTGTCGATCGTATAACTGTCCAAATGGGTTTTCGAGCGCGAAAGTAACAACATCCATCAAAAGTTCGGGGAAAAAGTTATATATGTATTATGTATATTTGCGAGAGCACCAGCAAGTTAGGAGCAATTTTCTTGGTACAGCAGAGAGCGAGTATCGTATATTACAGGGTGGATGGCCATGTTACTAAAGGATTACGATGTGATTGTACAAATTATTGGGATGATGCAAATAATTTATTGGTGTAAACTTCAGTCGGTAAAATTCTATTTTTACGAAAAAAACAAAACAAAAAAAAAACAAATGATTTTCAAGTTAGCTATTTTACGCATATTAAATTTAAAACTTTTTCAACCTTTGAATTAGTGATCGTTTATGGAGTTTGACGCCTCAGAAACAAGCACTGACACGGACTACCTGCATGGGAGTTCAAACCGCCGTAAATCATCGATGTTGTTGATTTTAATTTACAGTTAACATGTTTAAAATTATACATACATTCGATTTTTTAATACATTGAAAAATTGCATATTTCTTCAAAAAATTTTGTACGACCCTGTAAAACAGGTAGGGGCCATCTACCCTGTAACGGTGCATGTAAAATATATTGTCGTGCGAGGTATGAATGTGGAAAATGAGACTTGTGCGTTTGTTAATGCTGATTTTTCGCTGATCAGAGGAAATTCGGCAAAATATGGGATGTATGACCAAGAAGACGTCAGGGCGAGTACCTGTGAGTTGTTCGATAATGATTTAAAGTAAAAAAAATGTTTTTTTTTAATTTTCAAGAAAAAACTAAATAAATACGTAATTGCATTTATGGCGTGAATGGAAAATATTGAAATAACGCGAGGTACATTATACCTATTCCTATTTGAGGAAAAGGTAAACAAATTTCTTGGTTGTCAGAGTTTATTTCTCCAAGAGTTGAAGAACAAGAGCTTTGTTAACTGATAAAAAAAAATATATATACANTCGTGGGCCACACCACTGCCAGTATTTTCCACTTTTTTAGCCGATCCGTGAAACTCCACAGCTGATGTCTGATCCCTTAAACCGGCAATATTTTCGCTCGTCAGACCAGCGCCAGGCATCACGATTATTTTACCGTCCGACCGGTCCACCAATGTTTTAATGAGATCGGAGCCCTCGATTGCCGAATTTTTCTGACCTGATGTCAAAATCCTCTTAAATCCGAGCTTTATAAGGTTTTCCATGGCTAAAATCGGATCGACCACTTCGTCGAAGGCTCGATGAAAAGTGACCGGTAGTGGACCGGCTGCTTCGACTATTTTACGGCACAAAACTACGTCCAACAGGTTGTCACTCGTCAGAGCTCCAAAAACAAAACCATCGACACCAGCACCTTTGAACTCGTGCAGATCGATCAGCATAGCGTCTACAATGAGAGAATACAAAAAATAAATGAAGGTGTACGAATCGGCGAGATACATTGGGCAATCGGGCTGGTTACCGATTTCTTCTTGCGTGTAAACAAAGTTTCCACCTCTAACGCGTAGCATTGCAAAAATTGGGACGGATGAAATGCGTTTGGCCATCGTCAGCAAACCGAGACTTGGAGTGAGGCCACCTTCTGACAAGGCACTGCATAGCTCTAAACGATTAGCTCCACCATCTATTGCGTTTCTGATTGACGTAATACTATCAACACATATTTCCAACTGGGAAAAAAACAGCAGCTAGCATTACTGAATCAGCAGAAAACTGCAATTTTTTCTGTTTAAAAGCTGTGGAGGATTCAGTCAACAAGAAGCTAATTATATTAGTTATTAAGGAGGCGTTGCCTCTTTATTGACTAAGGTGCTAATGTAAAGAATGGCAGCTCAAAAGAGGCGAGGTTGTCCAGTCCCGAACATCAGGTAAATTCATACATTTATTTTTGGCTAGAATTTGTTCCCGAGCCTTGCAGCTATAAGTACTAAGGCCTGTTTTAAACTCTTTTTTTTCCGTTATGTAAAATTCTTAACTCAAAAACTTATGGAATACAGTTTTGAATTGATGTATGGTGGCGAAACAGACGATTTTTTGAATTGAAAATGTGAATTGCATGAAAATAATAATAACGGATTATTTTAATTCTTTAAAATTTTTTTTTCCTCTTTAGTCATATCCATACGAAACCTTTTCAGTTTACCTCTTTTCGGATTCGAAGACATTTTTAAGTAGGTGAGTAGTAGGCATGAAAAATACAACATCCTCTTGCAAAATTTATAACCAAAATTAGATATAAAAAATATAGCTTTTGTGGTTTCATAATAAAAAAACACGACTTCGTTCAAGAGTAATCGTGCTATAAACTATTATTTTAATAATTTCATATTGATATCATTATTTATGTATTGTTTGACATCAAAAAATTTAAATTTTGGTTCACCGTAGCAAGATCGTATTTTTGTGTAATTTTGACTGTACGCTTAATGTTTTTAATTTCTATTGACGTACTTCATAATTATCCAACGACGTATGCTGACGAAAATTTCTATGAGAACAGATATATAAAACGAAAAGCGAAGATACCTATCATTTTCCATACTTGTGATCAATAATTGTTTCTGTCCTTCAAACGTGTTGAATATAGCTTTCGTAGTGGATAAAAATGATGGTTCATTGCAATCCTTGTCTATATTCTTTTGTCTGAATTTACAGAGAAAGAAGGGGGGAAAATTTTTTCTCTGCAGTAAAAACTTTTTGAGAAAAACATTTAAAATTTATATGTTTAAACTTTACAAGCTTAGAGAAAAAATGGGAAAAATTGTGTAACTTACCTAGAGATTATTTTCCAAATCAAAATCAAAAAATAAATCGATAAACGTGTAATATCATTAAAATTTCACAAGTTCTAGAAGATTTGAGCTCAACGGGAGGAAGTAACGTAAAATAAAAAAATGAAGATTATAGAAAAAATCAAACGAAATCGTAAAACCATGAAACAAGGTTTGTTTTTCAGCATTTTAAAAATTTATTAGTAAATTACATAAAAACTTTTATGAAAATAATGGGACTAAAAAATAAAAGAAAAAAAAAAGTTATGTGCCAATTTGAAAAATTTTCAATGCTTTTATAATAAATCATATTCTGTATACAAAATTTTAGTTAAATTTAAATAGAAGTATTACAGGATAAAAGTAATTTAAAAATATTTTACAACACAAAAATTATCAAACGTACTTGGACCATTGATTCTTTTAACCATTATAATTGAAATTGAAATTCTGGATNAAAAAAAAAAAAAAAAATCTCGAAATTTAATAAGCAATATAAATAACATAATCCAACACCCTTAAAAGAACACACTAAAATTTGATTTTGTAAATTGTTGAATTATTTTTTGTTAAAAAAAAATTATTGTCACGAAATTTTCAAATAAATCGTTTTTAGGTCTGATTCTCTCGAACTTTGGTTCGAGATGTACAATATGTATATATACTGCTCAATTTACCCTCACAGTAAAGGTAGGTACTGGCTACGCGATTTAAAATTGTAGCACAACTCGTTGATGATTTTTATCAACCAAACATTATTCCCAAAATTCTAAAATGATTCTTTTTTTATTCAAGTAATAATATACCTTTTGAACTTACTATCGGCAAATCGTGAGATGATAATCTTTCTTCCACAGCTGTACTGCTTTTATCCGTGGACGGATTGTCGTGAAACTTTCTTTTTTTCGACCTCAATGATCGCGATGTGGCGACTTTGCCTCTTTTCGAATTTGAAGACATTGTTTAGTAAGTCGATTAGTACTCAGGTAAATCTATGAATACACTAAGACAGTACTGTACAAATAAAACACATCTGTAAGAGATATAATACACATATACGTATGACAAATACAGTAACAACGTAACAGTATATAGTTCAATAGTGATAATGGATGTGACGCGTGCTCACAGCTGATTAAGAAGTATATATAGTGAGCATAGAGTGCGGACCCCATCCCATGGCCCGTGCACGTTTAGTGCTGCTCCCACTTTTTGGTTATGGCCAATGTAAATTTCCATGGGAGAGAGAATTAGTTTGAACGGTGCCCACCATCATCAATGAAGTAGTTGCTGCCATAAGATATAACTGAGTTAACAATTGTTAAAAAGTGGGGCTGACTGTTGTATACGCAGAGCCCATACGTTTCTGGCAAAAGTTGCAACCAATCCTGTAAAAAAAATATAAGCCATTCGGGGCGTTCAGATCATGCGCACGAGGCGATCTTGCTTTGAATCCTTCGCGCGCTAATCAATAACTTCTTGAACGCTCGGAGTTTACTATATAAATGTGAAACTTTTTACTCAATTTACATATTTGCCTATTGTGTTGCCACAAAGTAAAAAAATTTTAAAACTGTAGCTGCAGTTGTCGCAAGTCTTAATAAGCAAACACGTCTGTATTTAACATTTATCATACGTTCATTGTTTTATCGTTGTGTGATACAACCGATGTGAAAATAAATAATTTTTAAAAACCGTCCTAAAGTACTTTAACTATTATTAGACAAATTTAACAATAATTAAGTAAAATTATCTCGAATAGTTATACATAACAAAAGTTAAAGTTCAATTCACCATAACAAGATTGTACCTTTGAGTGGAACTTTGACACCACGTATAGAGTCTTTGACTTTAGTTGACGTACCTCGTAATTTTCTTATGACTTATGTCGACGAGAATCACTAGGAATGGAGGTATAGAAAAAAAAAGTAAAATTATCCATCATTCATCATTTTTTGTATTCATCGTGGCCAATTGTTTCCTTACTTCCAATATGTAGAATTCAGCTTACGTAGAGCTAACAAAAATTATAGTTTGTTGCAATCCTTCTCTGTCTATATTATTTCGAGTGAATTTACAGAGAAAGAAGGGGGGAAAATTTTTTCTCTGCAGTAAAAACCTTTTTATTATTATAGTGTAGAATCTTTAAGTATTTTTATGCCCGAAGACAAATGCAAAGTCGACTCAATGCATAAGATGTAATTTTGCTTCGACAAAAGGTACTTTGTCTATAAGCCTTTAATGGAAGGTGCAAACACGTTCTCTTCGATTCTGCGTTTTTTCCTATACCTTGGATATAAAAACGTTGTTGGGCTGATTGATGGTCTCGCGTTGCGTACATCACTTTTTTTCCTCTCGTTCCAGCTTGAGTACGACAAAGATAGTTGCATGTAAAGTGTAGAGCGAGCGCTAGAAAATTATGGTGTAACGACGCGCGTAACATTGTTCTAGCGACGATACGTGGTTTTCTTTACACGGAAGTAATTTTTTCTTGACTCTGCGTTCGACACATAGATATATAAATACCACCACTGACGTGGCTCATGTTCGATGTTACTTTTTTTTTACAATAAAAAAAAAAAAAATTAGTTGTCGATGCATAAAATGAAAAGATTGGTCAATGCAAAACACTGCAATATAATTAATTATTTTACATCTGTACTTTTTTATTGAACATGACAGAGTATAAGTATTAGCTCATTTTTAAGAAAATTTTTTCGTAACCTTTATAAGAAAAGCAAAATTCAACATATAAATGCCTAAATATCAAA
Source organism: Copidosoma floridanum (assembly GCF_000648655.2). Next base: position 3,011,331 of record NW_019379522.1, on the reverse strand, counting down.
TCTAACATATTGAATAATCCCTTGGGCCCAAGCATATCACCAGTGGCGATGGGGCTTATAAGAAGAAATCAACCATTTAATTTTGATATACTTGTAAAATATACATTCATATTTAACGAATAGAAATACATTTGATAGTACATTAATTATCTTATGCAGAGGCGTTAAGAACATTAAGAACATTGGTCTTTGAGACAATTTTATTTTTTCAGTATCCCGTGGAGTTCCACAAAATACTTGGTACCTTGAAATAACAAGAATGTACGTACATTAGAGTTAGACTATAAAAAATGGAACACTCAAAAAAATAAAGAAAGTATTAAATTGTTATACATATAGGTATTTATTTAGTTTGCAATAATTGATCCGGCAAATGGACTTTTACAGAAGTACTAAATTGTGTTTTTCGTCTAGTTTCTTACTATTAACGTTTAATATTTAGTAATCATATCCTTTTCATTAAACAGAATTATGTAAAAGATTAAAAGTTGAATACGATATTCTAACGATCTGAAAAAAATTAATGATTTTTAGATGCAAATCTTTAAAAAAAATTTACGTTTATTATATGTCTACTAACATTAGTGAACGAGTCCAGTATCAAGCGAACGAAAGGTCCGTACGATATTGTGATGGGCTTCGATGACAGTAGATTCATTAATGTCAAATCTTTTTGTAGTTCAATCGACAAGGGGGTGTAGTTGATACTAAATATCGTATAGTTTATTTTTTTGCTCTAAAATCGAAAAAATTTCAGATATAAAAAAAAAATTAATATACATATATACATAAGTCATGTAAAGTCGTGAGGATAAGAAAAAATAATTAAATCACCTGAAGATGAACTTCATTCCCAAAGTAGCAGTAAACAAAAAGCTGTCCCAACATACAAATCAGGTAAAGCAAATACGTGCAAGATTCGACAACATTAGTCATATGAAGCGATAACTGATAAACACTAATGGAAATTTCAATTGCACTAACGCAAAACTGGCTAATGATAATTTCGCTAAAGACGGTACAAACTGATTTGGATATTCTGCCGTTAATTAATACAAAAACCACATGATTATTTTAAACTTTTCAAGACACTCTACTAAAAAACAATTGTAATAAACTCTACTTACTCGTAAATATTGACGTGGTGGTTGACACTCTGAGCCAGTAAAAGTTTCTCGATTCTTCGAGCTTTTTCCCACGAATCCGTTTCTCCAATCAATTCGGGAAATCTTGTAAGTCTGAATTGCAGCAAATCAAGTTGGGCACAAACGTGCAACATAAATCCAATTATTAGGGCGTCCGTGATTATACTGATAGCCGCAAATATCGCAGCGTCAATAGCGTGATGAACAAAAGTTAGCCAGTAAAACAGAGGATTGGAGATGTCATAGGGTAAAAGCACTTTGTAGGGCAACTCTTGATTCTCAGTGTCTTTGAAAAGTGGTGCGATAACCAAAAATATACCTGTGATCTCGCATAGGCACAAAAGTGATATTGCGACTTTTCTAATTAAATGATGAAAAGAAGAATAATAAATAAAAAAAAAAGAATGAGATTTATAGGGGGACAACATGAAATGGTTTCTCGGATATTAAGCGCTTTCGAAATAAAAATTTGTATTTCACATACCTGCAGTAATACTCGCATCGTTTTTCTATATTTTTTTCAAAGCAATCATGGAACAAGCAGCAGTCTTGTTTAAACATTTCCATCAGACTAATTACTTGCTTTTGATTCAGCAAAATTCGGATAGCTTTGAAGCAAGTTAAATTCGTTGACAAAAGAATGAAGAAGGTGTCGTTGAAGCTCTTGAAATCATGTCTAACAAAAACTATTTGCGCCAATTGAGATAATCCTAAGCTGTACATTAGGAAAATGACAAAACAAGAGTACATTTTGTACAAGAGTTTCGAAGTTTTCGACGACCAGTGCGAAGGACACCAGACACCTGTTATTGATAAAATGGCAAAATGTGTCGATAACATCTTTATATCGTTAATTTAAAAATAATTCGATATTTATTGGTCAACTTTTTTCTGTAAAATATTGTGTTTTGTTGCAGTTTTACTGAAAAAAAATATTGCTCGGTAAAAAAAACTTGATATTACATACGAGATCATTGACGTTTTGTTGTAGACTATCAAAGTCTTGAAAAACACATTGGTAGGTTTGTCACATTGCATATTTCCATTTCCATCTACTATAATTTTCTTAAATATTTTATGAGCGCTTATCCTTCTCCATAATTTCGCTCAACTTACAGACAAGCCAGCAGATGGCATAGTCGTTTGACTGTGAAGTCGCGAGAAGCTTTTGCTCTTCAGTGTACGCAAAAAGTATAGTCATCAGTATTGCCTAGCACTGAAGTGTTTTCTACGACGATATTTGAAATTATACAAGTAAACTCTAGTATAATTTCGAAAGTATACTTGATAAGAAGATCGTATTTTAAAGTCTATCCTATTTGTAGTAGAGATGTTATAGCTCAGACAGTAATAATTAATATTTTAAAATGATGTATTTCGTTCTTTGTTAAAAAATTGTGTATCTAATAATTGTTACCAGCAGTTTTTAATATAACTATCTACAGTCGTTAGTTATTTAAGGTAATAAAAATATTTTTCATAAGAATGTTTGAAGGAAAATGTAGTGGTCCTCAAAATAATTTTCTACTAATGTAAAATTGATAATACCACCCATCAATCTGACTTATTAAACTATTTTCAAACTTCATAGAAAGCATCATAACATTATGCAGCTTTATCTGGTTTGTATATAATTTTAATTGAATGTTTAGCTACTCACGTAGAGTAACTATTTATAATCAGGACACATTCCAACTTAAATTTATTTTTATTAATTTAGATTTGGTCTTTCGTACTGTAAAGACTTTTTTTCTCAACTTTAGTAGATTTTATCAATTTTTGGCAATATGTAATTTTTGGTTAAATATGTGGCAACTTTCTAAAAGAAATCAATCAAACAAGATTTTTTTTTTTAATTTTCATTGATAAAAAAAACTTTGAACACAAGCTAAAAGAGTAATCACTAGACATGTTCTTTAAAATTAAGAGATTTAGTCAACCAATTAAACATATTTTTCATATGCTATACATTAATTCTTGAAGAACAAATAATAAGTATTAATTCGAGTTTAATACGTTGAATGCGGAATAAGATAATTTTATGATCTGTAAATTTATAAGAAGTGATTATAATACATGATAGATTTTTTACTACAACATTATTACTCCAAACAAAGTACTCACGCTAGTATACGCATTCAGTGATAACGTTATAAAAGCTCCACAAGTGACAAGGATTGGTGACGTTGTCCGGACCATCATAATCAGTAAAGATTTTAAAGTATCTGTATGTAGCAATGTCCAGTCAGAGTTACAAACTATTTTACTAAATTCCATGCTCTGACAAAAAATTTTATGGATACATAATTGTTGAGTTTTTAATTAAAAAATTATTAAAATTGTATTGGTATACCTTCATCGTAACTTCATTTCCGAACCAACAGTACAGAAACAAATCTTTTTGTAGTTCAATCGACAAGGGGGTGTAGTTGATACTAAATATCGTATAGTTTATTTTTTTGCTCTAAAATCGAAAAAATTTCAGTTATAAAAAAAAAATTAATATACATATATACATAAGTCATGTAAAGTCGTGAGGATAAGAAAAAATAATTAAATCACCTGAAGATGAACTTCATTCCCAAAGTAGCAGTAAACAAAAAGCTGTCCCAACATACAAATCAGGTAAAGCAAATACGTGCAAGATTCGACAACATTAGTCATATGAAGCGATAACTGATAAACACTAATGGAAATTTCAATTGCACTAACGCAAAACTGGCTAATGATAATTTCGCTAAAGACGGTACAAACTGATTTGGATATTCTGCCGTTAATTAATACAAAAACCACATGATTATTTTAAACTTTTCAAGACACTCTACTAAAAAACAATTGTAATAAACTCTACTTACTCGTAAATATTGACGTGGTGGTTGACACTCTGAGCCAGTAAAAGTTTCTCGATTCTTCGAGCTTTTTCCCACGAATCCGTTTCTCCAATCAATTCGGGAAATCTTGTAAGTCTGAATTGCAGCAAATCAAGTTGGGCACAAACGTGCAACATAAATCCAATTATTAGGGCGTCTGTGGTTATACTGATAGCCGCAAATATCGCAGCGTCAATAGCGTGATGAACAAAAGTTAGCCAGTAAAACAGAGGATTGGAGATGTCATAGGGTAAAAGCACTTNCAGCTAAAATTCACTAATCAACCGAGTCCCAGCTTGTAATCAAACTTTTACAATAAAACGTAGGATAAGACTCTTTTTTTTTATTATATTTGGATATTAAAGTGGAATCTAAGATTGGTACTACATCAATTAAGGGGCTCCATAACCTTATAACGCAATAAAGTGTTCTGTTCAACTCACTAGTACTCGATTTTTTTAAACTTTATGTTCGATGTACACCTACACTAGCAATGTAGACACATACAGGTATACAAATATACACGTCAACATGACAAATGTTGCGTTCTTCGGCTTCATTGAGGAAAGAAATTCATAATCATACATGAAGAAAAGATTACCTCGACATTTTATCATAATACGAGCAGAGTCGACGTTCTTCCATGTTTTTGGGAGTGAATTCTTTTTCCACCAATACATTAGCCAATTCATCGATGCGCTTTCTCCTCCATAGAAAGGTTACGCCTTTGACGCAGCCGTTAAAACTAGCCAGGAAAACATAACTGGCCTCGGCGAAATCGTCTATGTTTTCCGTTAAAAGTACAAGGGCTATTAACTCTGACAAAATCAGAAGGGACATTACTACGACATTGAAAAAGGTATAAATGTTGTATAAGCCTTTGGCGGGTCCCCATTTCCAATGCACTGGCCGCCAAAGTCCACAACCCGTTGCCAAGACAAATGCTTCGGAAAGTGTATGCATTTTTTTATTTATCTACTTGCTTCTCATATATTTGTTAGATAAAACACCATTTATGTAAATTTTTATATATTTTATATTCACTATTGCATGGTTTTTAACGACAATTTTTCACTTATTTTTTATCCTTTACACATTTATTAAAAAATAATACGACACAATACATTGACGTGAAACGAAGAAAAATTATTTCTATGTATATTTGTTTTGTATCGTACTGTAAGGATGGAAAAAAGCGTCTAACGTAGCTCTCCTGCACACAAACTTTACGAACCCCCTGTGCTTCTTTCTGACGCGAAGGCTGCTATTATCGTTATTAATACACAACCTGTGTATTCTTCTCTAATTGCATGTATTGGTTCTATTTTCAAATACATCTTTTCCCATCTAATGTGTGCGTAGGATGCGGACGCGTAGAGCTCGTTTTTTTTTTTTTTTTTTTTTTTTTTTTTTTTTTTTTTTTTTTACAGTACGTCGATAGCACATGGACTGAGTCATACTTAATTTTACGTTAATTTAAATTTTCAAAAGATAATCCATCAATCTCGTTATTTTAGTTCATTCATCACGTTTAATTATCTGAATGTGTCTGTACATATAAAATTCGTTATATAACTATATAATCGTGACAATGTATTATCTATTTAACAGTTTTACAGACTTTAAGTGGATCGTTGTAGAACACTAAATGCCGAGTAACTTAACTTAATCATCTGTTAGACAGATAAAAATTTTAGATGAGACTTTGAAAAAAGGTGTGCTTGCATATTAAGTAATCACTGACTTTCATGAAGGATTCCAACGAGAGTGTTATCAACGGACCGCACGAAAGTAGTATCGGGGAGGTCGAACGTATCATCATGATCAGCAATTCCTGGAGGCTCTTCGTATTCAACTCGGCCCAATTCATTTTGCTGACTGACAAACTGAATTCCAAGCTCTTTTCCGTGACCTCATTGCCGAACCAGCAGTACATGAAAAATTCCACTATCATGGAAATCAGGTACATTATCAGAAAAATAAGCTCGATGCCGTTGTTGTCCTTGAACGAGAGTAGATAAATGGTCGTGCACATGACGATGGAGCTCAAACAAAACTGCACGCCAATGACTGGCGCGAAAATTGAGTTTATGTCATCTGCAAGTCTAAAAAACAACATTTATACGTTGCGTTGTTATTTTAAGAAAAGAAAAAAAAAATATATATATATATGTATGTATATTTCATAATTCTTGACCAACTTGAAGATAAGTAGGTGATGTCGTACACTCTGGGTGATAATGTTCTTCTCGATTATCCGAGTGACCTGGGACGTTTCGCGGAGCACCGGTGTCCTGCGCGACAGCTTGTTCAGTCTGTAGGTCATGAGTTCGAGCTGAGCACACGCCTGGATCATGAAGCCAGTGATGATGTTGTCATTTGCCACGTCGTAGGCTGCAACCAGTCCAAGGCTTATTGCTTGGTGCAGGTAAGAGAGCCAGTATTTCCAGCCAGACTCGACTCCGAATGGATAATAGGCCATTATGGGCAATATGTGTTGGTCCCGTGCCAAGAGAAAGGGCCAAGCGGATAAACACCAGACCGTCGATTCGGCGAGGATGATTGTCGAAATCACGGTGTATCTAACATTATCATTAAAATAAAATTATTATGTTTTTTTTTTTTTTTTTTTTTTTGACGTTACATCAAAATGATACCTCAAATTGACTGTATGGGTATAAAAACTTTATGTTTCTCGAAAAATTTTATATGTACAGAAAAAAAAATTCTTTAAATCCCTTGTTTTATTTATGCCAATGGTCAAGTTATAAGATAGTATTAAAAATATACAGTATTTATATTGTAAAAAAATTTTTGTTCACCCAACAGAAATATTTTAAATCGTTCGTTAAGTCTTTCATTAAAGACCTTATTAAGGGATCTATTTAGATACTTAAGTTAAATATAGAAGCACTCCAACCCACACTAATACGTCCACAAATTTTCCCTAGAAATGTTTTTCTGAAATTCATTGGTAAATTTATATATAAATTAAGTACAAACTATATAGACGCTTCCGATCTAATACATCTAACGTCTGGTAAAGTCAGAATGACTCGTTTCGTCTAATACTATTTTTAAGTAAAAAAATTTCGTCTGTTACGTCTCTTGACTTAAGTTGATTAACGAAACGCAAAGTATATTTACATTACAAAGTAAATAATGTTGATCGAACTTTATTTATAAATTTCATATAGACTTCGTATTAAAATATATTGGATAGTTCTATAACAAAATCTTTTGGGTAAAAAATAGCTCGATAGTAATAATTAAGTTACACTATGTAGGGCTGAAACAAATACAGAACTAATAATGCCAAGCTTTCACCAGCTTATAATTAAATACATTTTTATCGAATGCACTTTTTAAATTGTTACTTTTTCCTAATTAATTCGAAAATAATGTTGAAATTTTAATAAATTCCATAAAAAACTAAGAAGCTTTTGCTCGATAAAAATTTGCTGATAAAATAACAGGGAGAAATTATAACAAAATGGGGTAAAAATTTAAGGAAGATAGAATATAGTAAACAAAAGGAGTGAGGCAAACATTCACAAGAGCTTAAAGATTATTTAAATAAATATATGAGTAGACAACACCGTAGTAATAAATTAAACTTTTTAACATTTTGTGCACCAAGAAATGAAAGACACCTTGAAATCTTGTCATAAGAAGTGCACAAGATTTTTTCTCCCAAACTGCTAGGCAAACACATTTCCTGTTGTAGCATACGAATGAGATTAAGTACGTGTTTTTTTCTCAAAATGATCGTTGCACCCTTGACGAAAGCATTGATTGTTGACAGCAGCATGTAAGTCGATTCAACAAAGTCGTCGACCGTTTTCACGATTATTATCGTTGCAGCCATTTGGATTACTAAGAACCAAGTAATCACAGAAAAAGTGAAACACGAATAAATTTTGTAAACATTTTTGACTAATCGAGAATTCCAATGGACTGGTTCCCATAGACCTATGCTGCTTGCTAATGTGAATGCTTCTGGCGATGTATGCATCATTTTTATAATTTTTATCTCACAACTGACTGATTTTTGTTTCAAAATTACATTTATTTCATTTTAACTATTTTCAATAATTTTTTTCACTTTTTTTTTTTTAATTATGTTTCTTACTAATTATTGCCGATCTTCACGACAAAAGGCTGTAAAAGTATCTGACGTTACTTTTTCTCTATGTCTTCACGCGATCCCCGTTCTTTTAAAGCGTTCGACTGCATAATTCATATAACGAGTGTTTCAATTACAGAGCAGCGCTTTACAATGATTACAGAGCTAAGAAGTCAATTTATAATTATTAAAACCTGTTTTGTTGGATGAACCTTAGTCTGCCAATCGATACCTAAATACTTGGCTTTTTTACAGCTGTAGCCTCAAACAGTCAAAGTGTAGAACAATGTTGGTTAGATGTATATTTGAATATTAATTTTTTTAAATATTATACATGTGATAAAAACTTCTTATAAAATCAAATAAGGTGTATTTAAAACTTAAACAAGCAGATAACGTTATGCAAAACACTGTCTTGCATGTAAGTCATGACTAATCGACATATTGTGTCTGAGCAAAAATTGCAACTTAAATACTGAATTTCATTTTAAGATTATTTTTTTAGCTTAACATCATAATCTAACAATTTTTACATCAATATTTTATCAATAAATGTGAGATAAAACTATTTTCGGTCACTTTTTAAACAATTTTTAATATTTCCTGTTCTAGGAGAACACCATAAATGAAAATGCTAAACACAAAAAAGTTTTAATAAAATACATATGTTTCGTGTTAAATATTTCGTCTGAGAGAGAAAAAAAAATTTATATGCTGTCAAACGAATTTTGGGCTGTTCTAAATCATTTTTATTTGTTTAAAGCATTAGGACAACAAAGTAGATAAAAATGGTCGGTTATAAAAAGTCTACAATTATTGTACTCAACATTTTGGCCAAAAATGTAACGAAAAAAGTTAGATGCTACAAAATGAATTTCTAGCTCGGCGAAAATCAGCGATTTTAAGTGCTCAAAACATGTATGAAAATAAAACTTTTTATTGAAAAAAAAAAAAANTGAAAATGATAGAGGATACACCAGTGAAAGTATTCATCTCGCCTCTGCACAAAGCTACTTGAAACCAGGTAAGACGACGCATTTTAAAAACTCAAATCTGTATCACATTATACGTAATAACTCTATAATCATACAAAATCTCTTTAAACGACTTGGTAACTAACTAGTTACATTACCACCTATACCTCTGATTTGCTTAATAATTCAGAATATTGTATAAAGATAGTATGCTGATTAATTACGTATACTTTTTTTGTGTCGAAAATAATTTTTTTGGTTTAAATTCTAAGTTCATAGTTATTTGTTTAATTTATTTATTTTTTTTTTTTATGTTAAAGAAGGCTTTTAGTTTTCATTTAAAACTCGATACGAAGACATATAATTTTTGTGAACAAATCAGAAATATGTGCACTATTATCAATGATTCATTATGGAAAATTAATACCCAACATACATTAACTATAAAAAAAACTAGTGTTCTGCACGTACAAGCTATTTGCCTCTTCTTAATACGCTAAATGCAGAATACGAGAGTTTGAGCACCTGAAATGATTTCTTTTATCATTAATAATATAACTAAGTTAAGCGTAAAAATACTACGTGCATATCAGCAAGTATGTACTTTCATAAATGTTTCTAATGACAGTACGATGAAAAATCCACTCGTTATTACAACTGGTTTTGACGAACGAAGCATTACTACAATGATATCTTTGTTTTTTACATCTAATGCTACCCAATTGGTTTTAAATATTGACTTGCCAAAACTTTCGCTCTGAAAAAGAAAGCAGAATGCCGTGGAGTTTGCACGAATATTTATTTTCATATGTTATTATTATATAAAGTAAATAAATCTTAACTTTCAGAGTCAATTCATTGCTGAACCAACAATAAAGAAAAAATTCCACCAACATGCACATCAAATAAAGCAAATTTGTAAGAAAACCCAGGTTGAAGGAGTTATTCATGGTCAGTTGATACACGCTCATCGAAATAACCAGGGAACTTGTGACGAACTGTCCCGATATGGCTATACTGAAAGTGTTTTTTATGGCATCGATGAATCTAAAAACAAAAAAACAAAAAAAACAGCAATTTAAAGCAATTAAAAAGTTGAAACTTTCAACATGATGTATTAAAAATATGCAGCCAGTGTTTCTTAAACTAATAGAAACTGTAGTGTCGGTGTAAAAAATCCTCAAGTACAGAACTACTCACTATGTTTAAACAGTGCAGGTATTACAAAAATATTATATATTTAACAATAAACCTCAAGGGTTCGATAAAAAAAATGTTCGAGTTTTTTTAATAGGAGAATTTATTATTTAATAATAAATTGTTAATTTTTGTAAAAGAGTATTTTTATCAATCATCCAGGGTGTTGAAAACTTACTGATTTAATTTCCAAAACGAATGAATTTTTTTTAAATGTACGAGCAAAATGGGGTAAAAATTTAAGGAAGATAGAATATAGTAAACAAAAGGAGTGAGGCAAACATTCACAAGAGCTTAAAGATTATTTAAATAAATATATGAGTAGACAACACCGTAGTAATAAATTAAACTTTTTAACATTTTGTGCACCAAGAAATGAAAGACACCTTGAAATCTTGTCATAAGAAGTGCACAAGATTTTTTCTCCCAAACTGCTAGGCAAACACATTTCCTGTTGTAGCATACGAATGAGATTAAGTACGTGTTTTTTTCTCAAAATGATCGTTGCACCCTTGACGAAAGCATTGATTGTTGACAGCAGCATGTAAGTCGATTCAACAAAGTCGTCGACCGTTTTCACGATTATTATCGTTGCAGCCATTTGGATTACTAAGAACCAAGTAATCACAGAAAAAGTGAAACACGAATAAATTTTGTAAACATTTTTGACTAATCGAGAATTCCAATGGACTGGTTCCCATAGACCTATGCTGCTTGCTAATGTGAATGCTTCTGGCGATGTATGCATCATTTTTATAATTTTTATCTCACAACTGACTGATTTTTGTTTCAAAATTACATTTATTTCATTTTAACTATTTTCAATAATTTTTTTCACTTTTTTTTTTTTAATTATGTTTCTTACTAATTATTGCCGATCTTCACGACAAAAGGCTGTAAAAGTATCTGACGTTACTTTTTCTCTATGTCTTCACGCGATCCCCGTTCTTTTAAAGCGTTCGACTGCATAATTCATATAACGAGTGTTTCAATTACAGAGCAGCGCTTTACAATGATTACAGAGCTAAGAAGTCAATTTATAATTATTAAAACCTGTTTTGTTGGATGAACCTTAGTCTGCCAATCGATACCTAAATACTTGGCTTTTTTACAGCTGTAGCCTCAAACAGTCAAAGTGTAGAACAATGTTGGTTAGATGTATATTTGAATATTAATTTTTTTAAATATTATACATGTGATAAAAACTTCTTATAAAATCAAATAAGGTGTATTTAAAACTTAAACAAGCAGATAACGTTATGCAAAACACTGTCTTGCATGTAAGTCATGACTAATCGACATATTGTGTCTGAGCAAAAATTGCAACTTAAATACTGAATTTCATTTTAAGATTATTTTTTTAGCTTAACATCATAATCTAACAATTTTTACATCAATATTTTATCAATAAATGTGAGATAAAACTATTTTCGGTCACTTTTTAAACAATTTTTAATATTTCCTGTTCTAGGAGAACACCATAAATGAAAATGCTAAACACAAAAAAGTTTTAATAAAATACATATGTTTCGTGTTAAATATTTCGTCTGAGAGAGAAAAAAAAATTTATATGCTGTCAAACGAATTTTGGGCTGTTCTAAATCATTTTTATTTGTTTAAAGCATTAGGACAACAAAGTAGATAAAAATGGTCGGTTATAAAAAGTCTACAATTATTGTACTCAACATTTTGGCCAAAAATGTAACGAAAAAAGTTAGATGCTACAAAATGAATTTCTAGCTCGGCGAAAATCAGCGATTTTAAGTGCTCAAAACATGTATGAAAATAAAACTTTTTATTGAAAAAAAAAAAAAAAGAAAATTTTGTTGTGCCAACCATGCATTTGAGCCAGGTTTTAACTTACCTATTTATCCCAAAGATTCGACATTTTTATCTCAGCCCTTCTATTCCGTATC
>NW_019379522.1:2974560-2996587 GCF_000648655.2 Copidosoma floridanum | reverse complement strand
TTTTTTTTTTTTTTTTTTTCATAGGAAAAAAATGTTAATGGTAAGAATCAAATTCCGTAGCTTGTATTCTCATACTCCGAGTGGGGAAATTTCATTCATAATCTAGAATTTTTCTTAAATCCTGAATATTTACCGTGCTACTCGAATACAGCAAAAAATAATCTTTAAAAAATCGTCTTAATGGAAATTACATGCAAGAATATTCCGAAATGAAAACATCTACCAACTGAACTTATTTCTTTCAATGAAAAAAAAAAGGCTTCGGCGATTGAAATATGATATAATTAAAATTCTATTGTTGTTCCAGGCTCTTTATCGTGCACAAGCATGCCCATTGTGTTATTGTGTACCAACTTGAAAATATCCCCGTGATGCCGAATATTTTGGACCAGCAAAGTTCTCTCCTCGAAGCCACCAACGCCATCGCAATCGAGCATTATGCCGTGCCGGGACATTGCGCCGAACCTGTAGGCCAACAGGTCGAATTGATTGCGAGCCTCGAGCAGCAGCCCGAAAATGAGGGTGTTGCTGGACGCTGATATCGAGGATACGGTCATGATGGCCAGGAACTCCCCCGCGTAAGTCGACCAGAACTTGTTCTCCGACCACGGCACGTAGATCGGGAAGGGCAGCTCGCGGCTGGCCCTCTTGCTTCGGAACAGCGGCAAGCACAGGAACATCAGGGCGGTTATTTCCACCAGGACGACGCTCGACAACGTCACGTATCTGCGTGTCCGCGCTTTTTATTATTCATCCCCCTTTTCTCAGTTCATTCATAAATAGTCCCTTCGAATGGATATACTGTTGGTGTTACGCAGATTATTTTGTTCAATGGTTGTTTTTTTTTTTTTTTTTTTTTTTTTTCGGGTGTCTACTATAGATAATCATACGATATCGAATTTGCGACAACAAGATGTGAGTCTTTTTTTTAAACAGAACATTAGTTTCTTTTTAAACGGGAAAGGTGTACCTATATGAATAAGAGGAATAATTTTTAAATACAAGTGCTTTGGTGCAGTGGTTTGCTCTGTCCAATTGTACGATGGATAATAGAGTTTAAAACTTATTTCCTCGGGTCTGAAAACTTTTAAATAAAGATGAATGATAACAACTTTTAAGTTTTCTCCCTTTTTTTGGTAATGAAAAATAAAAAAATAAAAAACATGTGTTTGGTTCTTAATACGTTAAGATAAATTGTAAAAAAAAACTCAGTGCAAATATAAAAATTTGTACCGTATAAATTGTCGACAGCGCCGATAAATTTCAATTTCCTCTTTATCCCTGGGGAGTAGACAATCGGTACTGAGCATCGACGTCAAATTGATGATGTCCTTACGCCGAACAACGTAGTTTACAGACTTGCAACAGATGTTTAGGATCGAGATGAAAATAAAGAGAATCTCCGTGATTTCTTGGAAGCTCAAGTCCACGAGGACTATACGAGCCAACTGTGCACAAGCAAATAGGTATGGTTGGGGCATGAATAGCAGGCGCCAAACGTCATAGGCCCATTTACTGCTGCTCGAGTTGATGCCCACTGGTTTCCATATTCCGCAAATGGATAGTATTGCAAAGGAGATTTTCAAGGACTCCATTATCTGCGGGGTTTTTTTTTCTATTATGCATAAACTTTTTTATCTCGATGCGTGAAATTCACCTCCCCCATACGAGTATAAGCACGTTTTATGCGAGTCCTTGCACGGATTTTTACAAAAAGAAAAATGAAACAAATTATTAGTAAATATTCCGTCAATACTTGTCAATACGATAAAAAACAATACGTTGTTTCAATATCAAATTAATACTTGTACACTTACAGTACGTTTATTTTCAATCTCATTAAGATAATCAACATTAGTGCCGGTCATTGTACTGCCAATCAGTTTTATTAAAAAATTTTTTTTCTTATAAATATAATTGTTTTATGATAAAAGTTTAATACCATTTTTTAGCAAATTTAGATACTTATAAAGTCCACCTACATCCTTAGTACTTTCAGTCGTACACCTATATCCATTGTTAGGAAATTTAAAAAATACAGTAAAGTTATAGCGCTTTTTACGCATCGCGTTCTTTGTAAGTATAATTGATTAAACTCAAGTACACGAATGAAAAAATTTTATATACTCGCCATCTACGTACGTGAAGTTGAATTTAATGTGAGATAAAAAAAAAATAAATAAAAAAATAAAGAATTTTTCACTCGATATCACTTACCTGAAAGCGAGAATAAAAGCAGTTATAGATTAGTATCAGACGTAAACAATTATTTTTTCTCAATACATTAATCACATTTTTCTAATATAATAATATTGATGTTATATTTCTCTGTACACTCGTGTATACGATATGTTGGTTCTCAAGAATGCGTGCAAAGGTACTGAGGCTCGAGGTGTTGCAATACAGATCGATGAGGCATTAATATTTGATTTCAACTTTTTTTCCCTAATGTTTTCATTGGTACTGGAAAAAGAGCTCTCGTGTTCGGGGAAAAGTGTGCGAATTATGAAAATTGCTCTCTATGGTATCTCGAGGCGAGACTATAACATATCGCGTAACAGAAAAACGCTGCTGTGGAACAGTTTTTTCTCGCTTTGAACTCTTTTGCAAGTTATTTAATTTCATGCGCGATGTACAAAAATTGTTTACTTTTGTTTTGATTTTTCAGTTGGATTAATACCTATATATATATAATAATTGTAGGATACATACGATTTAAAATATGAAGTGTACTATTGGTATACGTAACTTAATTTTTTTATGTATACATTTTACAGCTATTCTGACGAACTGTGCGTTTAACAGCTCTGCGTGTGTGTGCTATCGTCATTTACATTGGAATATGTGTTCACTGAGGTATCCAGTCCAGGGGGAGTAGGTGAGTGTGATGTTTTCCCGCGTAGAATCTTCATTCAGAAGTTAAAATCACCCGAATGAGTTTTGCTGAAAACGCAATTACTCATAGGTAAATACCAAAAAGTTGCAATTTTAATTTTGAACAAATTTGCAGTGTTTCTGGTTGTTTGACACTGTTTCAAAAGATACACACCTTTTAAATTTTCGTTTAAAATAATCATCGAAAAAGTTATGAATTTTTGTTTCATTTCGAACTTTTTTTGTGATATTTGCTTAAACAATCGCATTTTAAACAAAACTCTACGCTCTCGAAGAATTTTAACCTCTGTATTTAGTTTATATAAAAAAAAAAAAAAACAGAAAAATTACCTGCAAATATTTAAACAAAGTTTGATTGTGCAGTGTCGATTTGATTTTAATACCTAGTTCTTCAAACCACCGCAAGTAGCGGTTGTGGCGAATGAAGCGAATCTGTAGGAAATGTGGTCAACTACTTGAGTGAGTAAAAGGTGTTTCGTCCCGAGAGCACGCCAGGACTCATCAGTAAGGCTGATGACGTGCTCCCTGCCTTAGGGTGCCTGTACATGGGCGTCTTACAGTCTTAAGCCTGTAAGCCACACCTATGGCGGTTGATTTAATTCAAACTGATGTTAACTGAATACCGATGTAATTTGTTTTAAACAAGGAAATAGACACTTTATTCGTAATAAAAATATGTAACGTGTTTACATTATAAGGTTAGAACGTCTTTAAGGCATCCAATGAAAAATTTCTACAATTCATGTTAATACAATAATTTTGTCAACATATCCTCTCTTTTTAACGACTCAGCGTTAGCAAATTTTTTTTTAGTTTTGGTTGCCAAATATCTTTTCATTACTATAATGCAATCACGTAACATGGTTTTGTTACGAACAGGACGCCTATTATCTTGTTTAAAACAATTTATATCAATATTCAGTTAACGTTAGTTCGAATTGAATCACCTGCCATAGGTTTGGCTGACAGTCTTAAAACATTCAGACACCCATGTACAGGCTCCCTTACACACAGAAGAGGTGTGGGCCAATTAAAACTCGATCGCGCTTATATAGTAATCGTGCGGGAATTTCGCCGCTTGACGGGAGTTGACTATTAGGGGCTTGGCCACCTAGCGAGTAGAGCCTGAAGCGCGAGAGATGTGAGACGCCACAAATCCACTACTAATATATATTTATGTCATCAGTGTCACACGGCATTAGGCCCATGTGTACATTTTTAGAGTAGAGTCAACTTTATTAATTGACTGGATTATATAAGATAATATTAAGTAGTAACATTTTAGTTGGCTCACCAAATCTGCTGTTCACCTACAGTAGTGCTAACGTCATCTGCTGTACCTGATAAAGAGATTTTAAGTCAGCAAATAATCATTACGTACAACGTCGAGTACAACGTTCTCATTGGCACAAAGATTACAACGATGCAAATAAATTATTCGTTACATCGTATTAGTTATTAAAAAATTGAATCTGGAAGTGCTGTATGTTCGACTGACTCTGCGTGAACAAACGTCAAGTTACGTAAGTCCCGATAATCCGAGTTAATATTGACTCTGAAAGTTTTAAAGAACCAAAAGCCGACAAAAAAATGTGTACACAGATGTTTCTAAAAAAGCTGAGCAATCGAAAGATAGTTGTGGATGTCCTGGCAGTCTTGTTTGGAATTGGTACGTGAATGCGATTTATTATTATTACTATGCAATCCTTTTTTGCAATAAATTTTTGATACGTCCTTGCCAGTGACCAAAGTTTTAAGATTGTACTTACGTAATTTTATAGTATCAATAAAATGTTATTGTGCGTCTGCTCTGGAATTATACTAGCAACGATATTAATTGATATTATTTCAGGTGCATGGGTTGGTGTGAATGGCATATATGTTCAATTGCCACTACTTGTTCAATCAGCACCCGAAGGATGGAATCTTCCCGTGTTTATGGTTATGGTCGTTCAGTTTGCCAATTTAGGGCCTATATTGTATGCAATTTACAACAAGTAAGAATCTTTTCATTCTAGTTGAATAATGATACACATGAATTTTTATACTATACAGTAACGTTTTCACATGTAATCATATATACCAATAAAATGATATATTGCTTTTTCTAGATATTTAGCATGGGGGAGAGACCATTACATCATATATGGTATACTTGGAGGTGGTGCACTATCAGTATACGTTCTAGCCTTTGTGCATCACAAATCTTCATATATTTTTGGAAGCGAGCACTCGACTTATCTACTGGGCTTGATGTTTGTGTCGTCATTTGTTGGCTGTACAAGCTCAGTTCTTTTTATGCCTTATATGAGAAACTACAGAGAAATTTATCTTGTTTCTTACCTTGTTGGTGAAGGACTAAGTGGCTTCTTGCCAAGTATTGTGGCTCTAGTGCAAGGTGTTGGTGGCAATGCAGAATGTCGCAACGTGACCAGTCCAGATGGATCATCAAAACTTGAAGAATACTACCCAGAGCCCAACTTCTCTTCCAAGACTTACTTTATTATCCTGGGAAGTATTTTATTTTCAAGTTTGTTGGCATTCGTTAGTTTAAATAAATTTGCGGTAGCTAAAGGGGAAAGAGTCAAGGCTGCAGCTAACTTTGAAACTGTAGCTATGGACATGAATGCTCCAGCAAGTTATATGTCCGATACAAACTGGTCAATGTCCAAACAAACTTATTTTTACCTATTAGGAATGATGGCTGTGGTTTGCATGCTAGGAAATGCAGTTTTACCAGGTATACAGTCTTATTCATGTTTGCCATACAATAACATTGCATATCACTTGACTATAAATTTGGCATCTATGGCCTTACCTTTGGCATTATGCTCAGGTTTTTTTATTCAGGTTCCAAAAATCCAAGTCTTATCTATTTTAATGGGGGTATTTTTGATATTTGGTTCCATGATTTTTTATGTAGCTCTTAGTTCACCAACACCCCCCTTGCAACATTCCTGGCTAGGCAAAGCTTTTGTAGTAATACTGTGGGTGTGTACTTCTGCTCTTATTGGTTTTATCAAAATGTGCATCACTACAATTTTCCGACGAGACCCCGGTAAGGGTCTATATTACACTGGAATCGCAACACAACTAGGTTCTTTAGTAGGAGCAATTATTTCTTTTGTTGTGGTCAACGAAACAGGATGGTTCCGACGTTATTCCCCTTGCCTCGATGTTAGTCATTGAACCTTTTGTATAAGTGTTTTTTTAGATACTTATTTAATTTCTTAATTTCAGAAATTCGTATTCATTAAAATAGTGGTAGAAGGAGTTTTTAAACAAAATTTTAAAGCTGTGCAAAAAATGCATTTAGTGAATTATTAGTAAGTATTTTTCAAAATACTTCTTTGTATGCTTTGTTAACAATGAGAAGTTATAGTAATTACAAAAGTAATTGTATAAAGTCGCGGAAAATGTTCCTACCCATATAAGCAACACATAATCATACAACCGTATGAAGGAAAACTAAAATCCCAATCCAAAGAAATCATTCCAGAATCAACGAAACCATAGCCATATCTCGTTTATATGCTATTCTCTTCTAATGCAAACATGAAATTCGTACTCTTTTTTCTTGAAAGCTCTCACGAATAGAACCAATAGAAAAATGCCATGTACTTAAAACACAATACATGCAGTAAAACATGCAACGCCGGTGATGAGATACATTCTGACATATTCAATGACGATGCCGACAAAATTGACAGTGGCACGTTGATACGTTGCGCGTTAATAAGATCGGATCTTTTTTCTTTATCTTATGAACACTTAAAAAAACAGACGTAAACAAATACACATTTTACCCAGCAAAGATTAATGTTGACGCAAAACGTGCTCGCTTTGCTCAGTGTAGTGTGTACAACGTCTCCTGTACAAGTCTTTCCCGCGACTCCAACTCGCTCCACACTGGTCGTAATCAATCTTAATCCTAGCTGTAAGGCAATCAAGTCCAGCACTCGAACTTAACTACTGCGCATTATTCCTACACGATTTTTCTTATCTTCCACGATTTGGCATCCAACTGTCCAAATGACGCATGCGATGCGTTATTTCTGTTGATTATTCAATTTGGAAGTTAATGCGTGGACATGCCGAGCCTTGTGTACTGTACAAGCCAAATGGCAACAAGCTGTGCTGCTAGACTTACAAGTTATTGTAAACTTTCCGCGCCAGCATAGAGAAGCTATTTGTTTTTTTTTTTTTTATTTATGTAAGTATATTGTGGTTATCTTCCGAGTTTGTAACTTCTTTACATAAGAGTAATATCGAGGCTTTTCAAATTATCGTGAAATCGTTCGGTAGTTGAAATTCCAAATTTTTCCAATAGTCACGTTGAATTTTGTTCATTTTCTCTTGAAATTGTATTTATAAAAATTTATTTTTCAAACAAACCCGTTACGACTATAATTTTGAAATATACATTTTTAAACTGTATGTTAAAATACGCTAATTTGCACTTTCAATTTCGCGATGTTAACTATCATATTTTCGTGTTGAAAAATTATAATTCTAATCCCAGATAATACGAGGATAGAAACCTTGAAGACACAGGATAAAAAATGGACACAGCTCCAGAAAAAAGTGAAAAGTGTACTGTCAGAACTGTAATTGTGCATATACTAGTTATGACTTTTGGAGCCTCCTGCTGGATCGGGGTTAATAGCATCTTCATTCAACTTCCTCTATTGATAAACTTTTTACCAGAAGGATGGGGATTAGCAGCACATCTAACTATAGCCGTTCAAGCAGCAAACATTGCACCTATAATTTACAGCTTAGTACACAAGTTTTTGGTGCAAATCAACGAATCAAAATGTATCTTTTTAATGCTTGTCATCGGTTGTTGCGTGATGGGAATGATGTCATTCTTTTACGACAAAACTTTCAATATCGCAGGCAATGATCATAGTGTTGCCCTGTTTCTATTGACATTTTTCGTTTCAACGATTAGCTGCACTAGTTCTGTTTTATTTATGCCTCATCTTAAGAATTTCAAAGAAATTTACTTAGTATCTTATTTTGTGGGAGAAGGTATCGGAGGAGTACTACCCAGTATTGTTGCTCTTATTCAAGGTGTCGGGGAATTTTCGGGTTGTAGTAACAGTACAGATACAAATAATGTATTAGATATCCACTCACCCAGATTTTCAACTCAATGTTATTTTCTTTTTATATTTGCATGCCTACTTTTATCTCTACTAGCATTTCTTCTTTTGGAAAACCTTTCTTTTGTTGAGAAAGAAAAAATTCCCTCTCAGTCTCTGGACAATAATTCTAATATCGATAACAACGAGCAAGGTCTTTCTTGTCAAAAGTACTTATTGATGTCATCAAATGGTTTGACGACTGAATGCCAAGTCTTAGAAAGGCACGTTTGTTTGGACGACAACCACAAGACTGATGTTAAAAAATTTTCTAAAACATATTACTCGCAAACCAGCAGCCACAAAAATGTAGAAAGTTTATACCTGTATATTCTTCTAGGCATAATTTGTCTTTTAGCCAACGGACTACTCCCTGGCTTTCAACCATATTCATGTTTGTCGTATGGAAATATGACGTATCATTTGAGCGCCACATTATCGCAAATCGTCAACCCAATTGCTTGTTTTCTCGCTCTTTGGTTTCTTCCGCATAGCGGGAAACTCATCAATTTATTTTCCATCGTTATTTTCACTGTGAGCGGTTACGTGACGTATCTAGCTTTGTCCTCACCGAATCCCCCTTTTCAAGGTACTGTGATGGGCAAAACTTTGGTGGTATTATCGTGGACATTGTTGGTGGGTCTCATTGCATACACTAAGCTCATAATTACGTCAGTATTTCGAAGAAAGTCTGAGAAAGAACTTTTCCACGTTGGAATCGTAATGCAAGCTGGCTCTGCATGTGGTGCGGTGATGTCTTTTGTAATAATCAATTTTACAAAGTTGCTGCAAGAGTATGAGCAATGTAGTAGTTAAATGCAATTTAATTGATGATTTGTACTTATTGGAAAATCATTAGAAATTGAAATTTTCGTTTTGATTTATTTTTGACATATTTATTAAAGTAATTTATACAAGGGCTTGAATTTTTTTTCTTATTATTGTATACAAAGATTCAAAGCAATGAAGAAATGTGATATTTGAAAAAAACAATGAATTTATACAGTAAAAAAAAAGTTTGTTACATTTTTTACGTCGTAAGAGTAATTAATTAAACGAGTTAATTTTTTTTTAGTATGACGTATGAATGTTTTTTTTAACCAACCGAGAATTTTTAATGTAAATTTTATTACTACTGTTGTTTAAGTTATCACTGAAGCTCAAATGTAAATACAGCGTTCAATGAGTCAAATGTTATGCAGAGAATGGGATGGATCAATAAAATTAAACTAGGTACATGTGATAAATGTATTTTTCTGGTATAATGTTGTAGATAGTTTTTAGAAACACATCTCAGATTTATTATAATGAAAATGTTACAATCGTTGAAATTTTATTAAATGTTCCGAGAGTCGACAAAATATTTGAAATACAGAATTTTGTATTATTATTAAAGCTGTGCTGTATTATTTATTATGCCTAAAACTGTTAAAATTACTAAAGAAACAGGAAACTGTGATTTGCGCTCAGGAAGCAAGATAAATTTTTAGTGAATTAATAAAGGCGATTTTACAAGATGATCTATACTTTTGGTGAATTACTGTCTTTAAATATGCACACCTACACACCTACATTTATATTATACGTGTATAAATATTTAGTATATAAGTAGCACAAGTATTTCCGAAAAATCATTGAAGAAATTGTTTTTTTACTAATTTAATCTTAAAGTCGCATAAACACACATGCTAAGAATAACGGTCTGGCTCATGAAACTACTTTTTTTTTCAGCTGAAATTCCTTTTTAACTTTTTAGCTTTAGATAAAATTATTCAAAATATTTATTTGGACGAAAATTACGTGCGAGTAAATTTTTTAAAATCCGCAAGTTGTAAGTTTTAACACTTTTTGCGATATAATAAATTATAACTTTTATTTGCAAAACTGAATTTTTACGATTTTGCGTGTACATTTAACTTTTCAAAAAAAAAAGTTTACCAAAATGTAGTTGCATCAGAACGAGATGTTTATAGCTTAATTACATGTAGAAACACCTATTCGTACAATATGATGAATTTAAAAATTTATACCTCAAATTACATTGATGGATGGTTTTTTTCTGAAGTTTTTTTTTTTTTTTTTTTTTTTTTTAATCAAAGAAACAGCAAGTTTATTTTACATCAAAACAAAATACAAAACTACTCCAACCATATAGCTATATATAGCTATAGTTGCTATAGCTCCTTCGCGCATGAGTCATTTCACATTTAATTTCACAATCCGCATCGCTGCAGAGTTGCAGACGGGAGTTAGTTTAGTTTAGTGTCAGACGTCAGAGTATAGACCAGGTCATTGTTCAGACCAATTTTAGGTAATCGAAGGACAACAACACGTCCTCGATAAATTGATTACCTTTATTCGTACAGGTACATTTTACCTGTCAAACAGCTGGATAAGTTGAATATGCAAAAATATATAAAGTGCTTGATAAGTAATATGTGAGATCGTCGCTGTTGGCGTCCGATGATAAAATAAAAGTGTCCTCATCAATAACAAAAACAAAGTCTTCGTTGTGCCTAAAATAAGAGCTACTGCTGGCGTAGTGTGCAAAAATTAGGACGGGGAGAGATATCCCCAGGAGTCGCGGATGCCCATATTACCATCATCACAGCTGACTTTGCACCAGCACAATGTGCGACGCCGAGGCCGTTGCTCCTGTGGTATCTGCGCACACCACCTTGGACGAGCTCGACGATGCGAGTGGCGTCTTGTTCGACAAGACATCGCACCAGGAGGTCTCGTTCAACGACAGCGACGACAAGACATCGGGCTCGTGCAGCAACAGCAGTGTCAGTTGTGGGGACGACGACGAAAGCACCTGCGGCATTTCGCTCCTCGACCTCCCAGTTGAAGTGAGTTTTTTTAATTTGTTCATGCTGATCACTTAACGGTATTACTTCTAATTTATCCATCAAAGTAACAAGTAAGGCATCATGTAAGGGATCCACGCAAGTTAAAGTTGACTGATGATAAAAATTAACAAATGTAAACATTGCATGCAAATTCAAGAATCCTTAAAGAGCCGAGGGCTTTGCCCCCTTGCCCACTTGGGATCCTAAACACCTTTCGAGTTATCGCGATTACCTCCACAACATATCAAAAATGCTTTATAAATACTTAGTTATTTTTCAATCAGCGCTGAATATTTTCGATAAGAGAATTTCTAAAAATCTTATATTTATTGAAGTAGCTGCAATCGAAACAAAAAAATACTATGAGTTTCTAGGAGAAGACGAGTCTCTCCGTACATGTCAAAGAACTACGTGATAAAGTTGCATGCAATCTTATAGGTACACCAGCAACTCTTAAAGGCAGCTCATTTTGTGGGTCGAGGTTAATTATATCCCGTGAAATAACCCAAAATAGACATTCGTTCTCTTGTCTTTTATTTGAAATCCGATCAGCTGTTTGACGCCATTTTTAAAGTTCCCACTGCGTGGTTTTTTATTTCAAAACTTATCAGCTGATCAAAAGAATTTAAATACTAGCACAAGAAGCATTACAACAAATTTTCATTTGTTGAAAAACAAATAAAATTTAATATTTTTCAGCTTTATTCTAAAATATAGATTTTTTTTTAGTTTTGGTTGCCAAATATCTTTTCATTACTATAATGCAATCACGTAACATGGTTTTGTTACGAACAGGACGCCTATTATCTTGTTTAAAACAATTTATATCAATATTCAGTTAACGTTAGTTCGAATTGAATCACCTGCCATAGGTTTGGCTTACANGCGGATTTTTTTAAAATAAATTTTTGAACAATATTATATTCTAGTTCAGTAAAATTCATTTTTTTGTAAAACAAAACAAATTTTTTTCAGGTATTTCTACATATTTGTTCGTTTCTGGATGCATCCACTTTGGTTCACAGCTTGAGCTTGACATGCAAGCAATTCCACATGATTCTGACTGATAATTCAATATGGAAAGTTAGAATCAGCAAAGTTTGTCAAAACGCCACTTATCCAATATTGCCTTCCAGTAAGAAACAAATATTGATTGTAGTAATTAACATTTTTTTTTTTTTTTAGATTATAATATTAAAAGGTATAACAGTTTTTCGATGCATTTTGCTCAAGATAAAAATTTTTTATTTTAGTTGACAAAGATGAGTTGTTTTGGAAATTGTCATGTGTTGCTCTTGAGAGACAAGCAAAACTTTGGCGAAACAAGGACATCATGATGGAAAAATTGTTACTTAGTAATGTTCATTACAGTGCAATTGACGGACTTAAATTAATGCATGTAATAAAAAATGAATATTTCATGTAATTTTAATGTTTCGAGACAAATTTCCTCCTAAATCAATACTTTTTGCGCAGGGTGGCCAGATTTGTATATCAGGTGGCAGGGATCGTTCTCTGGTAATAAGCAAATTGTCGGAAGAAGGTGGTCAAATCGGTTCTACAGCAGTTGCTGATGCACATGATGGGTGGATTTGGGATTTGACAGCTATAAAAGATACCGTTTATAGTTGTAGTTGGGATCGTTGTGTTAAAGAATGGTTATTGACTAATAGTGGATTACAACCTGTTGTGACTTATGAAACGTAATGAAAATAGTATTAGCAGTTTAAACAAGTTCTCAAATCCATGTGTACATAAAATTAAACAAACTTGTTTGAGCTCACGATTATACAGTCATAAACGATTTTTTTCTTTGACTCTTAAATTTTTTCAGGATTGTTGTTGGTGCTTTATTATGTGTTACTTCATGTTCAGAGTTGGGCCTTTTTGCAACGGGCTCTTATTGTAAAAATATAGTTGTATTTGATTCACGCAGTGGTTATAAGCCAATTGCGAACTATCAGCCACATCATCGAGCTGTCATAAGGCTGGCAATGAATTCAAATTACATAATCTCAGCAAGTGAAGATAAGACTGTTAATATTTGGGACCATAGGACAAGGAAATCGATAACATCAGTCATGGTAATTTTTTATATTCAAGAAAAATCGAATAAACGATTTTTTTTTTTTTTTTTTAATATAATTTTATAAACTTCATTTATTCTAGATTTCAAAAGATTCTTTTCCAATGAGTTTGTGTATTCAAAAAAATCTAGTATACGTAGGTGATAGCTGTGCAAATCTCCATATATTAGATGCAAAACAAGATTTTGAACGAGTCAAAAGTTACAAGACTGAGCATGAGAAGAAAATTACGGGCGTATATGTTGATGCTGGGTGCTTAATAACTAGTTCCTTGGACAGAAATGTGCATATATCAAGTCCTACGGATCCTCTACAATCAATGGCAACTTTAAAATATAGTAACGGAGAAATATCAAGTGTAAGTAAAGATTTTTTAAATTGTTAGCTACATTTTAATTTAACTAATTTTTTTGTTTACTTGTTTTTTAAAATTATTTTTTTTCTTTTCTGTTTAATAGATTGATTATCTAAATGAAGTACTTGCTATTTCTGGCACGGATGTTATAGAAATTTGGCGACCAAAGTAGTGTTCATATTAATTATGTTTACCTAATATTTTTAACAATTCAAAGAACTAAAAAATTTTATATTTATATTGTTTGTAATCCAAAGTTACAGTACTGACTAATTTATGGTACTTGATTTATATTTATATCTGAGTTTTGTTAAAACCCTAATACTCATAAAGACATATTATAAGCTATACACATTCGATTTATTAAATATTTTGTAATTGTTTTTGAAAACAATCTTATACTTACATTACTCTTACCCACTGTCCTGACCTCAGCAATGTACGGAAAAACTCCAAACAATGTTGTAAATGAACGTCCTCAAATAAAAAAATTATCTATCATAATAGCAACATTTATAAAAAGGTATCAAAGATAAAAAAAAAATTTAATCAGGTGTGCATTTAAAAGTAAGCACACATAGTAGAAGAAATTACGTAAACAAAATAATTAATGCTATGTCCCTTGTTTTTATTTTTTAGAAGAAAAAATAAGAAAGTCATTTTCTTACGCTAGAAAATTTTTTTTTGAACATCCGTTTGATAACGTCACATAAGTCAACGGACTTAACGGCATCCGTATATATATCTACTTATATGTCAATTAAGAATTCAAAATAAATTCAAAGTAGAACCCCTACAACAGAAATACCCATCGTATTCAAAAGAACCCGATGAAACTGTTGAAAAAAAAAAAATTAAAGAATAAAAATTTACTCAGACCCATCAGACCAATGAGTCACGAAAAAAAAAAAAAAAAAAAATGTCCTTGATGTGCCTTCCAATCAATAAAATAAAATCATCGGATGCAGACGTCAGCTCCTTTTAAAACTCCCGCCAGCAGTCGATAGCGGAACTGACCGTCTGCTGCTGATGTATAAATAATATCTCTCCTTCAATTGTCGTTCCAACGGTCGAAAAAAGCCAACTTCTGGGCCATAATTTCAACATCATTATCATCCCGAGCACTGTAAAATCAGGGCCATGCGGGCCAACAATATCTGCAGCAGGTGTACGACGACGACGACGGCAGGTTATTCGCCGGCGGCGGCGGTGGCCATCACCCTGCAGCAGCGGCCTCACTGTCGCGGCGCTGCTGGCGCTACGAGCGCTGGTGGGGGGCTTCCGCTCGCACGCGAGGTCAGACGAGACGCCTGGCCAATGCGCTCGGTGCTCTTATCGAGAGGTACGATGAAAATGGCGTGGCAACCGCAAGAGGAAGGACTTCGGCAGATCCTGGCCTTGCTCAAGGAGTCCCAGAGCCCCGACACCGAGATCCAACGGGACGTGCAAAAAGTATCCTTTTCGAGAACACCGTATCAAGCTAGTGAACCCGTAGTAGTAGCCCCAGTGGCCGCTCCCTCCTCTTCGGGGGCTGGCTTTTAGTTTCGCTCTGCATAGTGTGTGCTACGTGCTCTCTATACAGCTACGAAGGACAGGTAACGGGGCGAGGGGAAGGGGGAGGGCTGATGGAAGTGCGTGTGTGCGGGTATGCTCTTCTCGGCGACGACTTTACTTACACGCTAGGTAAGTACCTCCGTTGAGGCCAAACTGCCTAAATGTGCTGGAATGCAACCCGAGTACATAAACAATATCATCACTTTATCCTAACAAACAATTATCTTAGTCTTGGCACAATCGGATATTATTTTACAGGTAAAAGAAATGAAAAAAATTTAAGCAGGCACCAAAGTCGAGCTCTCGGAGACAATCTAGCGTGTATGTTGGGTCTCAAAGTTCGTATGGCTTCCTTTTTATTCTGGCCATCTGTTTCTCAGGTTTCTAATCTCGATAAGTGCATGCCTGTACCTATATACTCTTCATGGGAATCACGAGCTACTCGTGCATTAACTTAGAAACGGTATATTAAGGGGCTCGCATTCCACGGAAAAGTCTGCCAAGGGCGCACAGCGTGGCGTATAAGACGTGCTGGATGCGGAAATCTGTGCCATGTATGTAGAGGTAGGATACTTGGTGTAGGTACCCCCTCGCGTGCTTAGTAAGGTATACCAATAACTGAGTAAAATTTCTATCCAATGTCGTAAATTTCATTCAAATACATTTTCAAACGTAATGTTTATTTCTTGGATGGGTAAAATCGCGAAAATCAACGGGAAATGGGAAAATAAATTTCACCCATCGATTCCGGTCCAGTTCGAGAAAAGTGTGCGCGGCTGATGGTGCGACCTTTCTTTCGCTGCTGCGGCGACGACATGTATACATATACGTATCCCTAACAAATGGACTCTCGTCTCGCCTCTGTGGTGCCTCTCTTTTCCTCTCTTGTTATACTTTAGTAGGTGTATCTCTTATCTTTCCTGGCTACTCTACTTATCTCCTTTCCGTTCTCTTAAAAGTATATGTATATATATCCCTCTCTCTCTCTCTCTCTCTCTCTCTCTATCTCTTTTCTTTCGTGAACGCGTGATGTGTCCTCCGACAGACGGATAGAGTCGATATATTTGTAAGGATTTTTTTTTTTTTTTTTTTTTTTTTTAACTGAGAAAATCAGTTGTCCGAGCTATTCAGAGTGATATCACACAAGAATATGCGCAGAAAGTTTCAGGCGCCGAGTAAAAAAATTACTCAGTGTTGAAATAAAAAATTAAAAGCGAGTCTAGAGTAGCGCTGCAGTTCTTTTTTGCTAGTGGGTTGTAGGATAAGTGTTGAATACCTGTATAGATACATGTGCGCCTTGATGGCACATGCAGGTCGCTTGGGTGCATGTGTCGAATGCGCGTCAAAGTATTGGATTGGCATGTGAATGCGCGACATGAGTTTTATACTATTTTATAGTACGTGTATACGATGCACGTGAACAACAGCTGCTGGAAGCTTGTATACAGGTGTACGTATACATCCACTATCTCTGTATACTGGCATTGATTTGCGTCTATAACAAGGTACAAGCATTTTTCCTTAGCTAGCTATTGCGATTTCTAGAAATTGGAGGAACTCAACAAATATCCAGACTTCAACAAGTATCTAATTTTTGTCTTGACGAAATTGACCTCGGAAGGTAATATTTTAAACTCTCGATCAGAATTTTTTTTCTTCTCTCACGTTATTAAATTGAGCTACAATAATTTTATATGATTGATATGTTGAAATAGAAGAGTCAACGAGATCCCTCAGTGGTCTTATACTGAAGAATAACGTAAGAACTCACTTTGAAACGTTTCATCCTGAAGTTGTAGACTTCATAAAGCAAGAATGCTTGTCTGCACTAGCGGATCCTTCGCTTCTTATCCGAGCAACAATTGGAATTTTGATCACAACCATTACATCCAAAGGTCTGTTTGACGTTAAACATTACAACTGGCAAAATATAATTTATCAATCAAACAAATCCATTTTTCTTTTCGCTAGGTGATTTGTCATCATGGCCAGAATTGCTTCCAACCCTGTGTCAAATGTTAGACTCGCAAGACCACAATGCTTGCAAAGGAGCGTTTAATGCCTTGGAAAAAATTTGCGAGGACTCTGCCGAACAACTTGAAGCAGATACCGTGAGAAACCCTCTGGATGTTCTGATCCCGAAATTTTTGCAATTTTTCAGACACGGATCACCCAAGATAAGATCCCATGCTATTGGTTGCATCAATCAATTCATATCAAATCGCGCAAATGCTCTTATGTGTCACATGGATGCGTTCTTAGAGAACCTGTTCTACTTGATATCTGATGACGATCCTGAAGTTAAAAGACATGTTTGCAGGTACTTGTCGATTCAACCATTATAATGTCCAAAGTCGGTGGTGAATAATTTTTTTTTTTTTATTATTTTATCTTGCAGAGCCTTGGTAATGTTGTTGGAACTTGGAACGGATAAATTACACATGAACATGCCCGTCATAATTGAGTACATGCTAATGAGAACTCAAGACACAGATGAAACGGTAGCCCTCGATGCATGTGAATTTTGGTTGGCATTGGCTGAACAGAGATGCTGCAGAGATGTTCTTGTATCACACTTGCCTAGATTGATTCCTGTGCTAGTCAAGGGCATGAAATACTCTGAACTGGATATAATTATTTTGAAAGGTGACGTGGAAGAAGATGAAATGATACCAGACAAGGAAGAAGACATCAGACCACGATTCCACAAATCCAAGACTCACTTGCAGCACGGACCCATGAATAAACACATAGACGAAAATGGCTCTTATGACGAGGCTGACGAAGAAGATGGAGGTGACGACGATTCCTCTCTTAGTGATTGGAATTTGAGAAAGTGTTCGGCTGCTGCACTTGACATACTAGCCAGTGTATTCAAAGAAGAACTCTTACCTGTACTGCTACCTATCCTGAAAGAAACTTTGTTCCACCAAGATTGGGAAATAAAAGAATCCGGTATTTTATCACTTGGAGCTATTGCGGAAGGTAATGATAACTCACTTATAAATTGAATTATTCTCATTTAAGCTTCAGTCTTATAGTAATGACTTATTTCTACAGGTTGCATGTCCGGTATGATTCCTCATTTACCAGAGTTGATTCCCTACTTGATCAATTGCTTGAGTGACAAAAAAGCTCTAGTGCGATCTATAACGTGTTGGACACTTAGTCGCTACTCCCATTGGGTTTGTTCCCAACCTCACGATACTTACTTGAAACCACTGATGACGGAACTTTTGAAGAGAATACTTGACGGTAATAAACGTGTTCAAGAAGCAGCTTGCTCTGCTTTTGCAACGCTGGAAGAAGAGGCTTGCACTGAACTGGTCCCCTATCTAGGTTTCATTTTAGAAACACTCGTATTTGCTTTTAGTGAGTTTGACTAAACAAGTTGATTTTATTTATTTAAATACATTAAAAACTTCCTCTAACTTTTTTCATCTTTTATTTCACTAATAGGCAAATACCAGCATAAAAATCTACTTATTCTATATGATGCCATTGGCACCTTGGCTGATTCAGTGGGACGTCACTTGAACAAACCAGATTACATAAGCTTGCTCATGCCTCCTCTCATTAATAAGTGGAACGTTCTCAAAGACGAAGATAAGGATCTATTTCCTCTTTTAGAGTGCTTGTCATCCGTCGCTACTGCCCTTCAGAGTGGATTTTTACCTTACTGTGAACCCGTTTATAGGTATTAAAAGATGTCATTTCTTCGTAGTTTTGTAGCTTAAAATAGTTTACATTATCAAGACCATATGATTTTTTATGCTTTACTATTATTAGGCGTTGT
This sequence comes from Copidosoma floridanum, assembly GCF_000648655.2. Next base: position 2,977,901 of record NW_019379522.1, on the reverse strand, counting down.
GTATCATTAGTAGAGCAAACACTGAATCGACATATGGCTCATATACAAAATCCTGAACAATTCGAGGCTCCAGACAAAGACTTCATGATAGTCGCATTAGATCTTCTTAGTGGATTAGCTGAAGGTTTGAACGGGCATATCGAAAATCTTGTGGTGAATAGCAATATAATGCAACTACTTTACCTGTGCATGCAAGACCAGATGCCTGAAGTTAGACAGAGTAGTTTTGCACTATTGGGAGACTTATCGAAAGCATGCTTTCAACATGTACTTCCGTGCACACGTAAGCTGTGGAAAATCTTATTACATTTTATTGTAATCTATAGAATAATTGCATTAAAGTACTATTTTCTTACAGCTGATTTCATGCCGATTCTCGGTCAAAACTTAAATCCCGACTATATCTCAGTTTGCAATAATGCCACCTGGGCGATTGGAGAAATTTCTATAAAACTTGGTATGAATTTTTTTTTTCAACGTAATGCTCCAAAGAATTTATTTTCATTAATTTTATTATTAATATTTTAGGATCTGACATGAGCACCGTGATGTGTCCTCCGACAGACGGATAGAGTCGATATATTTGTAAGGATTTTTTTTTTTTTTTTTTTTTTTTAAGAAGAAAATACAGAACGTNTTTAAAGGATCGTGCAAATAAATTCCTGCTAATAAAAATCACATTGTGGGATTAGTTTCGAGCTGTGACGTGAAATCTATGGAACTTGGTGATTTTTTATTGCACAACTGAAATAAAAACCTTTTATTGTTTTAGACTCACAGAAAACGTTTTATCTGTAAAGAGCATTGTAATTTCACTCGAACCGATATGTAGTGAGTCTGTCAAAAACAATATTACAGTAATAAAAGGTCATTATCACATAAAATCATTGAAAAAAGCATCATGCAAGAAAAACTTAGATACTCAGTAAGGATATCACTGTGTATTAAAAAAAAAAAATCTGAACGAAACTGCTTTAAAATTCGTTCAACCCAATGAATGTATTCATCTTAATTTTTCAATCTTACCAGAGTTTACAAGTAATGACTACGTGGTAAGCGCTAATCTTTTTGCCTTAAGAATTGGATGTCTATGAGTCATTATTGTGCAAACAAATGAAAAGTTTATAAACAAGTTTAATTTATCGGATGGAGATTGCAAGTTGGAGCACACAAGACAGTGTATATTAGAGGTATTGATTGGCAGCATTACGTCATTTGCATTACATAGTATTAAATAACTTTGTAATAAAGTACTTGAATCGTTGTATGACAAGTACGAAAATCACGAACAAATTAAATAGTTTGAAGAAAACAAGTGCTTCGCGTCTGTCCTATCGATCCATTGTTCGAATTTTCGGCATTAAAAATTGCCAAGAGATCTGATATCCCTTCTTTTTTTAAACTGGTCCTTTCCTAACTCTGTCTGCGCCTAATTTTTGTGATATACTACTTTTTATATTACTTGAGAGCCAGTTATAACGTCGTATTTGTAAAGCCACATGTTTTTTTTAATCCTAGGCAGCTTACGAATAAGTAAAAAAATATACATACGGTTTTAATGTTAATTTGTTTATATTTTTTATTTTTTTTATTTCATTTTTAAAGTATCAACATTGTTATAATGTACATACGAAAACTTAAAATGTGTCTCGCACAGTTACGTAGCTTTCCGCCATATTTGTGTATAAATACATACGTTTTTTATTAATTAAATTAATTCACTGATTTACGTAATACATTTTTACATTATGATTCATTTTTTATGAATATTTTTCTATTAGATTATTTAGAAATTTCATTATGTACAAAAAAGCTTGATTTCTAAGAAATTACTGAAATTTTTAATTATGTTGATATCAATCTAATATTTATTTTCAATTTTTATTTGTTCCCTCTCAACTGTGAATGAGAGCATACTTTACAAAGTAACACATACGATAGGTTTTCGTAAAATTACATTTAATGGAAACTTCACTTGATGTTTTGGAACAATGTTTGTATTTCAATGTATAATTTATTCAATTTTTTTTAATTTTTTTTTACCAACCAGGAGCAGATAAGTAATATCATCGTTTGAAATACATGTTGTCAACCCTACCTATTAACGTTCCTTAATAAGTTAAAATAATTAGTCTTTTTTTAACATATGCTAATTATGTAGAATGGCTTTTTAACTACTTACTTTATCATGTTTATAAAATGCGTTGTAAAAATGATTTAACAATTTTACTTTTTGTTGTAAAGTTTTAAGAATTTGTTAAACTTCAGGCTACCATTCTAATTCCTTCATCTTTTTTAAACTAAGCACATTATCTATTTGTCAAAATAAAGTTTTTAAATTTTCATATTATTATTACTACATTTGTAAACAAACATTTTTTTCAATGTGTAATGAGTATATATTCACATGATAATTTTCTACAGGTGTACATCCTTGAGGAATATTCGTGATAACGAAGAAAAAGATTCGGCCTTCCGAGGTATGTGTCAAATGATAGCTGTTAATCCAGGTGGAGTGGCTCCAGAATTTATATACTTTTGCGACGCTGTTGCTTCATGGGCAGCACCACGAGACGATCTTAGAGACATTATACAAAAAGTATGTTTGAAAAATTCAATGAAACTAGCTTTCCTAAATTAATCGCTCGCAAATCAATAATCAAATTGCACGTTTGTTTTATCAAGATATTACACGGTTTTAAGAATCAAGTAGGAGCTGAAAATTGGAAGCGTTTCTCGGATCAGTTTCCGCCACAACTTAGTGAGCGACTTCAAAACTTGTACGGCGTCTGAACAACCCCGCCTACAATAGGTAAGCTTAGTCAAAATGTCGTATAATTAAAAAAAATATATATATATAAAAATCAATTAAGGAGTTAATTAGAGTGACGCTTGTTTCAGAAGGCTGCTTTAAATGGCAGGCCGAACGGGGTTGGGCGGGGATCAAAATAAAGGGCGATCAGGGTGGGTGGGTGAAACCACGGCCTCTTCTCATCAATATCGTCATCGTTATCGAGTCATGGTCACCAAGTCGACGAACCGTCGTCGGGCCCTCCTGGGGATATCAAACTATTAAATCTGCGCGTGCACCGTTAGACACAGCAGTAACAATTAGGCATCGAGCCGGGGGTTATATCAAATGAAACTCACAGATGAAAAAAGAAAAAAAAATAATAATAATGATAATAAACGACTAGTTGACATTAAAAAAAATGCGCGAAGCCAAAAAGATAAAATAAAAGGACTTGAGACTTTTATGAGAATTGGATAAAAAGTAAATGAAGTAAAAATGGCCGAGAAGATCCGAAGAAGAGAAATACCGGGTGGGATCTCCATATATT